>JANHGC010010481.1:190593-201888 GCA_027560395.1 Boaedon fuliginosus | reverse complement strand
GACTAATTCAACCAATAGATGTATTAATTTAAAAATGTGAGGGGAAAAAGGAACAATCTAGGTCAAAGAAAGATATTCAGCTGCAAAGGTTTTTCAGAAAGGGGTTTTCCCCTTGTATTACTGTTTGCAGGATGTTTTGGAATTTATTTGAGCTCAAATAGTAGTACTGTATATATTTATTTATTTATTAGCAAATTCGACAACAAAATGTCATATTCACACAAAATTCAAACCTATTCATGTGCTTTCTCTAAGTCAACACATTTACAATAAATTTCTTCCTTTGTAACATTAATGCACTTCTCAGTAACTTACTGCATAACAAACATCTGATTTGCACACACTCATACAAATGTATAAGTGCACCTGAAGACAACCCTGGCTGCATTTGCACTTCTCTTAACCTTTTAGGTGAATTCTATCAAATGCCTTCCCAGGTAATTACAAATCTTGTATAATTTTTTTGTATCTAGTTGTGCTACCTTTCGTTTCAGATATGTACAGGAATAATTACAGCATTTTTCCAGTCTGTCATTGATTGGGGTTTGAGGTTAGGATCTTTGGACAAGCCACCCAACATAAGCAGGTTCCAGAATAAAATGTTTAATAGTAAAATAAAAAGGATAGGGAAAAATAGATGCCTCAGAAGATGCTTACAGGTAAGTATAGCAAGGAAAATGTAAGATAGAGGAGCACACACGCTCCTTTTATAGGGGTGAGACAATATGTCCCCCTGCAGGTGCCAACAGGTGCAGCACTGACAGGTGCTGCCACCCAGAGACTTATTGGGGACAGTGTAGTCACACAATTTATTGTTGACACAGTCATAAGGCACAGATATTGTTTTCCCACAAACAGGTCTCATAAGCTATTCCTATGTAAAATAAAAGCATATTTTAATTTTTTCTCTAATTAATTCATGGATACCTGCAGTCATGAAATGTTTCAACATTCTTTTTGCATTTAGAACTTCTGCATCCTTTGTTATCCTTATGCACCAATATTTGTAGAATACTCTTTTTTGAAGATTGGAAGAATTCTAATTCTTTTATCGAATTTAAACCTTATTTTCTGTCCTTTATAAACTAAAGTGTTCTTTACTCTCTTTGACCACATTCTTTGTAAAATCTCTCATTATACACCTAATGCAATATATTTCTCTAATTCCTATGTTTTTGCAGGAAACAACTATTATAATAATTTTTCTTATCCGTAGATTATTTATGTCCTGCTAATATTATTTTTATGAATAATTCAAGGCAATGAACATGCCTATTCCTCTTTTCTCTTCTTATTTTCCCCACAAGAACAATCTTGTGTAGTGAATTGGGCTGAGAGACGAAAGTCACCCAGCCACTTTTCATGTCTAAAATGGAACTAGAATTTATCATCTCACAGTTTCTAGGCTGGTACCTTAACCACTAGGCCAAACTGGCGTTTCTTATTTCTAATTTCATCATGTATTTTTTATTTTAACCATTTATTTATTATGAAGAATGCTTGCAGGATTTGGGTTTGGCTAGTCTATAGAAAAGAAGCAGTATTCCAATAGTTGAGAGGCTGCCACAAAGAGGAGGTGGTCAATTTATTTTTCAAAGCACCAGAGGGCAGGACAAGAAACAATGAATGGAAACTAATCAAGAAGAGAAGCAACCTGAAATTAAGGAGAAACTTCTTAACAGTGAACACAATTAATTAGTGGAACAGCTTGCCTTCAGAACTTGTGGGTGTTTCATCACTGGAGGTTTTTAAGAAGAGATTGGACAGTCACTTGTCTGAAATGGTATAGGGTCTCCTGCTTGAGCAGGGGCTGGACTAGAAGACCTCCAATGTCCCTTCCAGCTCTATTCTGATTTGTTCTGTTCCCCCTTCCTTCCAACCAGCACAAACGAATAAACAGACACCACAATGAAATAGTTAACATGCTAGTCTTTAGTAATTGCTTTTCTGTTATAAAGACTTGGCTATCATACACAAAGCCTCATTACCTCATGTGTCCATGGCAACGAGATAAGTTCAAGCAATTATTCAATTAAGTCAAATACAGAAGCAAAGTTGCAGAAGAATAGTCAGATGCCAAAAGCCAAAAAGAGTCCAAGCTGAGATATCAGGTTTTTCACAAATCCACAAAGTTTCAGAGCTGAAGAAATCCAGAGACGTGACCAGAGTTTTGTTATTGTTCGTCACAGAATTCTTAAAGCAACCACATCCCTTTTTATACCTTGTAGGGTATGGTCCAATCAGAGACTCAGCTACTCCCGGCCCCTACTACTACTGCTATGTTGTTGCAAACATTTATCCCTATGTCTTTCCCTCTGATCTTGCCATGATTCCTCCCCGCTGTTATCACTCTCCACCTGCTGTCCTGGGTCCCTCCCAGCTTGGCTGATAACAGGCTGTTCTTGTCGGCCTCCTGATGAAGAAAGAGGCCTTGGCAGAGAGGAGGGTCCTGGAGAGGGAGGCTTTGCCAATTCCTCTCCCTCATCCTTGGAATCCTCATCCAAGGGTAAAGCACGCTCGGGGCCTGGAGCCACAATGTGATTGATGGATTTATTGATATATCATTTAGTCTTATTTCATCTTTCTATAAAGTATCATTTCTGTTTAGTTTAATTCCATGCCAGGGATATTCATGGAGGAGGGGGAAGCCATAAAAACAGTTTAGATGGCCATCACAGCAATATCATTTATATAGGACTTCACAGTGCTTTATAGTCCTCTCTAAGTGGTTTACAGAGTCAGCATATTGCATGCAACAATCTTGGTCCTCATTTTACCGACTTCAGAAGGATGGAATCCCGAATCAGCCTTGAGCCTGGTAAGAATTGAGCTATCAAACTGCAGGCAGCAGGCAGCAGAAGTAGCCTGCAGTACTGCATTCTAACCACTGTGCCACCATGCTCTTACCATGCAGTCAAAGCCTTGGCCCACATCTCATGCACATAGAAAGGGGCAGGGCTTTTACCATGCAGTTGAAGACTTTTTCATCCCCACCTCTCCACAAAGGTCACTGCTTCCTGCACTTCAGTGACATTCAGAAATACAATTAATTTCAATTTCTTCAAGCAGCTTCTGTATTCCTTTTTCTGTAAATCCAATAAGCATTGGTTCTGTTGAGAGATTAATGTATCTTCCCACTATATGTTTGAGAAGGAAAAGTATTAAAACCTTACTTAATATTGGCATTGTTTAATATTCATACATTTTTGTTTGCTTTTCACTGTTTCATTTTTAGTTTTTTTAACTTTGATATGCAACATCCAGAGTTGTAAGATCTATTTAATATATTAAATAGTTTCCCCCACCTCACACTTTACAAGATTCCCTCTATCTTCCAGCAATTTATTTACTTTTACTCTTTTGTTTCATTTTTTCTTTCTTTCCGTATTTATTTTTTTCCTAAGATTCATTTTTGACACTATCAAAAAAATGTTCTGTTCCACATTTAGAACATTATGTCTTTCATTACATTCCTCAGTCTTTTATCACAATCAGGTTTAGTCATGTTTTTAGATTTACAATGTGAGAGAAAGTTTGTGAACTCTTTACAACTATCCATAATCCTGTAGTACTGTGACCTAAAATGTATTCTGAGCTTCCCATGAATAGATAAAGTGAATAAATAAAATAAATTCTGGTTAAACAAAGACTGCATTAGAGTGTATCTTGTCATGTTGCTATTGAATACACTGAGCCAACAGTCACTGTCTGTGTTGAAAATAGTATAGGAAGTTTTAGATTTGGTAACTGGAGAACTTTCTACATTAACAGTGATGTCAATCAAATGATTCCGGATCCTTTGATCAGTCCTGCACACCAGCTTGGAGATATTTTAGCCAAATCCTCTTTACAGAACTGTTTCAACTCACTGGTACTTTGGGACTATTTTTATGAATAGCCAACTATAGGTCTCATCCTAACATCCTAAATGAGTTAAGTCAAGTAAGTCAAGTAAGTCATTCCTAAATATCAAATTTCTTCAGCTTCAGCCAGTCTGTGTAAATATATTTGTGTACTTAGGAACATTGTTGTGCTGCGTAGTCCACATATGATTCAGTTTATGGATAGATACTTTAACGTTCTCCCATAGAATTGTTATTCAAATCCAGAATCCAATGTTTTCAAGTCCTGTGAGCCATTTAAACAGTGTTAAACCATGATACTCCCGTGTAAAACATTTCCATTTTTGTTACAAAATGTTTTTCCATGAGCCTGCTAAAATATTCATGAAGTCTTTGACAAACCAGAAATAGGTGGGTGTGTACTTTCTGGAAACCCGTGGTTTCCTTTTTGGTATCCTCCCATGCATACCACTCTTATGGTGGATTCATGAATATTGATATCAGACAATGCAAGAAATGCCTACAAATATGTTTATTTTAGGGTATTCTGTGACCTCCCAGATTGTTGTTGGATAATCAATCCTGGAAAAATAACAATGGTGTTTCATTTTCTCCATTTGTACTCTATCTGCCTAACCATTTGATTAGTGGTCTGCAAAATTATAGCCAAATAATTTTGTAGACATTGCCAGTCCTCTGAGCATTGTCCTGTCCTCTTTCTGAGGACTACATAAATCTTTTTTGATCAGGATTTGATTCATTTCCATAATTCTGTGTAGTAAAAATTAGAGTCTTTAACTTAGACTATAATGACAATCTCTGTGCATGTTTTAATAGGGCAGGGCCCCTGAAATGTACACCTGATTGCCATCCCACTGGTTGGAACATCTAGCTCAACTTAAATCTTTTAAGAAAGCTGATATTCTTTACCTACTTTTTATAATAAAACACAGTAAACATTGACAAACTTTTCAATAAAGATGTCACACTACACTTGGGGGAAGCGGGTTTGTTTGGTTAGCTGGAAAATCCTTATTAATAGAAGTAGGCAGTGTTTTAATCACACTGTAAATCACAGAAGTTCAGGCTTACAGGCAGTTTTATAAATTCAGACAATTTATCTTATTATTATATATTCATTCTTTTCCCATGTATATGTATGAATACACTTACATTTAAACCACATAGTAGAAATAAACATCTTTGGGGGCTACCAGTAACATTTTCATTCATCTTGGAGTCTCCAAATTGCCAAATACTTTTTTCTGTCATCCCTCAACTGATTCCCATCCATCAACTAGTAGAATAATGTGCTATTGCTGCAAAACAGCATTTACTGAATTCAGAACATTGCAACATTTTCTCTAGAACTCATGTGTGGTTCTTCCATTATTACTTGTTTGGAATATAATAAGCAATTATCGCAAGACTGGGGATTCCTGCTTTCATTCAAGCCACAGCAATCTAGGTAACACCAATTCATAATTTCCAAATATATTTTAATCCTTTAATTTATCATTAAATCTACACTTTCACTTGAGATCATTTTTATTCCTTCAGTTAGATACTTCCCATTATCTTCAAAGCACAAAATATATTCATTTTCTTTTTTTAAAGATAATTCATTTGGAGTTTAAAGAATCAGGATCAAAAGAGTACTGACACTTTTCAACTTTGGTATTGGAGAAAACACCTGAGAATACTATGATAATCCAAGAAAACAAGCCAATGGATCAACAAATTGATTGAACAAATCAAGAGAAGGACAACCTGAAGAAGGTTCTAATGCCAGAAGAAATGGAGGGAGAAAATAATACAAGCGATAGATGACCTCAATTACAGTGACAATGGAGGACATAAAAAACCACCTCAGAGACAATTCATCAAGAAGAAAACACATCTTTGTAGACTTTAAGAGTTGAAAGTGAATTGACAATACAAAATCAATTCCATTGTTCAATTCATGTTATTTATCATTTATTTTTCTTATATTAAAACTTACACTTACACTTTTCCATATTATATGCTCCCATAAATATTGACTTCCATGTATTTGGACAATCAAAGCTTTCACACAATGCTTTTTAGTGGGCTGGATAAGGTATAAAGCAGGGATGTCAAAATGGCGGCCCATGGCCGGATGTGTCATGTATAGGTCATGCCAACCCCAGCTCCGCAAAGGCAAAAAATGTCACAATATATCGAGATACATCACGTGACACGATTGAGTTTGACACCCATGGTATAGAGCAATGTATCAGTCTTATGTGCATGCTTGCCACATGTAACTATGCTAATCTTAAGGACAATGCTGGTCAGTTTTTATATATGTAGGTTACTATGATATAAATTGTAACCAATGTTTAGTTCTATACAATGCATGTTCATACTATCTCCTGCATGCTAATGTATCTAATCTAGAAACTACCAAAGCCAAATATTGACACACACTCAGGAAGCATTAAAGCATTGGGCAAAATGGTTGCCTTTTTTAAAAGTTGCTCAAATTTAAGTTTTTAATAAATCATAACTGATTTTACACTATAAATCTTTGGCTCCCACCAAATGAATAAAACTAAGATGGAAAGAGCTGGTGCACTTGACAAAGAGAAAATGTTTGTCTTCTAATGAATTTTTATTCATAGATCACTCACAGTTGGTCCTGGATTTTTGCTGAGGGCATGAGATAATTATGCCGGGAATTGCCAGTTGTGGTAAAGAAAATAGCCAGCAGCTTCTGGCAAGGATAGAAGGCAGCCATTTTTTTCTCACACACACAGTTGTAAGAAAACAAGTAAACAGTGTTCAAGGAAACCTCTAGACCCAGAGCCAAAAATGTTCTTCAGGCCAAGCAAAGGAATGACTCAAGATTTATTAATATGCCTCAAGTCTATCTTTTGCTTTGTAAAAACACTCTAGACTCTCTTTGGGTTGGAGTCTTTCCTAATTCAAATATTAAAGTCACACATTGGTCTAACTTGGCAATGGTCACCTAGAGGAAGCATGCAGAATATTAAGCATCCTCTGGGCATGTGATCCCAAGGCCCTTGGCTTTTCCCCAACAGATTCATATTCTCATGGCATTCCTTGGATCTCTCCCAGCCACTGGTCTGAGAAAGTTGTTAGCTTTAGTATACTTCTTTGTATGGCCTTGGGTGCTGTCCCATGTTCTGAGTGACCACTGCATGTGCTTGTTGTGTGTATCCTCCTAAACAGACAGCTGACAAGACTGAGACCATTCCTGTGGAATGCATTTGTCTTCACTAAAATACCACAGGGTTGACTAGCAACTTGGGTCAGGGATTTGTGGCAGGAGGGGTAAAACTTTCAGGGGGTGTTAACTTCTGCCTGCTTCTTCCTCCCAGAATCATTTCTAGAAATGTAATTAAGAAAATGCTTCTGAGAAGTATCCAAGAACTTCAGGAGAACGGACCAGATGGAGTTCCAAAATGATTTATCAAGCATATTAAGAAGCAAGTGACACCCAATAGAGTATTTTGTGTTATTGTAAAACACTGTGTTTTCCCATGGATACACACTATTTTTGCTTTGGTTTAGCTGGCAGAACTTCCTTCCCAAATATTTGAAAGGAAGATCTTAAAATTGCTCTGTATCCATTTTAAAACACTAGTACAGGTATATTTAACTGCTCTCTCATCTTCTGGTAAATATCAGTTCTTAAGAAACTACCAGAAACAAC
The DNA here is from genome assembly GCA_027560395.1 of Boaedon fuliginosus. Lineage (NCBI taxonomy): Eukaryota > Metazoa > Chordata > Lepidosauria > Squamata > Lamprophiidae > Boaedon > Boaedon fuliginosus. Next base: position 194,346 of record JANHGC010010481.1, on the reverse strand, counting down.
TACTACCAGAAGATGCAAGTAGTTTTCCAATAACTCATAATAATAATCAGTCATAATCCCTTTTTTATATATAAATCTTGTTGATTCTTACGTGGGCAAGAGGTATGGAACTTAATTGAAGAAAGAACCTTATGTTCTCATGCAGTGAGCCATTCAATAATCAGGGAATGTAAGTGACAATATTGGCAGACTCAACCAAGAATGGACCAGTATTTTCTTCCTACCTCTTCACTCTATAAACTTAGAAGTGTTCTGTTTCCCCAGTCTCTGCATTATTAGTCAGTTCTGCATCAAAATAGTTTCATTAGCATGTGATGTATCCTAATTGGTAGATGTTTTGCACAGGCCATTCTTTATATTGTCTAGTCATACTCATCTTCTAATAAAAGCCATTGATTTTTACACAAATGCCAGAAATGCATTATTCATCGTTTCTGTAAATAGTGAAGAGGCAACCCAGTGGGAAGATGGGGATGGAGAAAGGACCAGGCAGTTGCTTGGAAACTTTTCAGAGATCAGCATTGATTGAACAGCATCATTTGGTCAGTTATGATGGGAAGATGGAGGCAAATGCTTCAGTAAATAGTGGAAGAGAAAAAGGTCTGGCACAAATATGCTGAAGATCTTTTATATATCCGCAATAGTAATAGCAATAGCACTTAGACTTATATACCATTTTACAATGTTTTACAGCCCTCTCTAAGTGGTTTACAGCATCAGCATATTTTCCCCAACAATCTGGGTCCTCATTTTACTGACCTTGGAAAGATGGAAGGATGAGTCAACCTTGAGCCTGGTGAGATTTGAACTGCCAAATTGCAGGCAGCCGGCAGGCAGCAGAAGTAGTCTGCAGTACTGCACTCCAACCAGTGCACCACCACGGCTCATACCTCCTTTAACCATTGAATTCTTTATGGGTAAAAAGTATTTGGAGGGAATTTCCATAAAGAGAAATCTTCACAAGCAGATCAAACCCAACTTTTTGTTCCCTTCATCTTTACCATGGTATCTGACAAAGTGACCAAGAAAGAAAAAGTTATTAGGTGGAATGTATGCCTTAAAAAGTTCTGTGTAGTTATCAATTGAGTTTACATCTAACCTTAACCAAATAGCAGATTATTATACGAGCTATGAGATGAGTAAATCAACCTTTGGGCAGAGTGCAGTGGTAGCACAATGTTAATTACAACTTGGAATGCAAGCATATTATAAGTACAACATATAACCCTACCTATATCTGTTTGGAAGTGAGCATCACTGGTTTAATAGGATATACTACTGTGTCTGTTTTCCAGAAATGCTATAGCAATAATGGACACATCCAGTGAACAAGGTACAGAAGCAATGCTTCTGAATGGTTATTTAACACAAACCCTACCAGTTGACTATCTGCTAAAATAAATATACACGAGAAATTGCCAGAAGTAGTGATAGTGATAATGTCTGTGTGTTTTAAATACTCTAATATTTATTTCAATTAAAATTTCTATGATCATACCTCAGGAAAATCATTTAGAAGGAAATAATAACTATTCTGTTTACTTTTGCAAAAACCTGTCAAACTATTTCAAAAGGAATCTCTTAATCTTTATATTTCTCCACTGGCAATCCAAAATTATCTACTTTTTTTGTCTGGTGATTTGAGGAAGCTTACTGATACAAGGCAATTCAGAAGAAATGTATTTAATGTCTGTTATCACGTCACAGCTCCATGAACATTAATGGATTGGTTGGTCAAATTTCCTGATGGAAAACCAGATGACTGAAAATCTTTGTTCCCTTGTTAGGATAGTGAATAAAGAGATTTTAAGAGAAAACATAGATTTTAAAAGCTCAGTCATAACTAAGCAGCCTCTCCCAATTTAATGTTCTCTAGAGGTGTTGAATTGCCATTCTAATGTTTTTACTGGCTCAGGAGTCAAAGTAGTAGACCGACATGACTTGAGAACAGATACCAGATCGAAGCTGCCAAAATGTGTATGATTCCTAGACAACAACTAAGAGGCACAGGACACTCTGTTTTCTGCCATTTTGGGGCTATTCATATTGCTGTGGCCTACATCTGATAGCCTTTCCCTTTGCTGGGAGGGAATTTAAAAAATCTAGTCCAACCCTCTGCCTAGTGCAGAATGCATCCTTGACAGAGCTTCTGGTTCAAGACTTCTTGCAAAGGAAAACTCGTCACTTTATGAAGTAAACCGGCATTTGAGAGCAATGGATTGGGAATAGCTATCATTATCTTTTACACCTTTCCCTAATATATGCAAACTATCTTCCAGATTTGTTGTGTTTCTGTAGGGCAGAGGGTGGGAACTTGTGGCAAGTGGGAAATTGCTGACTGACCACTTTAACATCCTTCATCTCTGATCATGCTGAAGGAGACTGCTTAGAGCTGCAGATTTTTCATATCTCTAGCCTAGGATTTTGATGTGTTCCCATATCACCTTTTAGCATTAAGAACTGAAAATTTCCATCCTGACAATATATGACAAATGCTGTATCGTGATCCATGTAATGGAACCCCAACTTGCTCTGCTTATCCCTAGCCACTCCAGAGTATTAGAGACGAAGCCATTTGCATACCATTACTGTTTCCGTTCTCCAATTTCTCAAAAGCAGGTTGAAAGTGATTCATGATTGTGTTAACATATGCAAGTCTCAAGAGTCTGAGAATGTAAAAACTCTATTTACTCCAAGTGAGACTTAACAGAAGGAAGAGAGCAATTAGTTTGTACTTAGTTAACATGATAGGCAACAAAACAAATAAAAACCTTCAATTTATAATGCCTTGGGAAATAAAAGTGATGATAAATGGATCGGAGACGTTTATGAATGAGGTTTATGAAATATTTTTTTCCTTCCTTAAAAAACTTCAAGTGTGTTTACTGTAAATAAAAGCTGCACTAGAAGATGTGTATCATTGTGTGTGAGATACTGAAGAAGACGAATTATTGAACTGAAGTATTGGCCCTTCTAGAAAGCCTGGCAGATTCACTTACTTTGCCCAGAGGCTGACATTGAACTCTTCTAAAGACGGGAATTGTAGAACAAAATATGAGGCAGTGAGAAGGGGTGTTGAAGGTCCAAATTGAATGATGCTGGCTCTTCAACAGTCTCTGATGTATGGTACCCCAAGGGGAAATTGGGTGCAGATAGAATTAAGGATTTACTCTGTGCCTCTTCTTTGTCTACCACTCTATTTGGTTTTTGTTTAAAAGATTGCTACTCTTGAGCCACTTCTTTCCTTCCCAGACACACACATACACAAAACTAACTCTTGAATTCTCACCTTGATAGGTTGTCACTAGACTGATGCTAAGCTGTTCCTATCACTAGAATATAATTCATATAAATAAATCTCCTTTATTGATAGGATACCTTTATTGATATAAAGGATATTTATCCTTTGCTAATCCTTGCTCACATTATATTCTGCTCTCAGGAGCACTAACATGAATGCTTAAACCTCCAATAAAAATACTGAAGATGACCTAAAACTGAACTAAGGTTAAGACTAAGATGTCCCTGCTGGATACGTCATTCCAACTATTAGAACAGTTTAAGTTTGCTTCATATGTATTGACTTGCTATGCCCCCTCTACTTAAATGTCTTTCTCATCAGTCTGCCATCAAATATTTTGCCAAATATTTACAGCATTCCTATAACCTCGGTGGTGCCTCGGTGGTGCAGTGGTTAAATGCAGCACTGCAGTCTCTGCTGACTTGTTCAGCAGGTTGTCAGATCGAATCTCA
>JANHGC010010481.1:177793-187946 GCA_027560395.1 Boaedon fuliginosus | reverse complement strand
AATGGTCTTAGGCGACCCCTGTGAAAGGACCGTTCGACCCCCAAAGGGGTCCCGACCCCCAGGTTGAGAACCACTGATCTAAGGTAAGTGTGATGGGCCATACAAATTCAAGGAGAAGAGAGTTCCAATGGTACCAAAGTTAATTGTTTGGAGATAATAGCAGAGATAGATTGTTACCTTTAAATCCTGATTACAAGAGTCATGAAATACTGACAAAACTCGTATTCAAAATCATCTTAAACCATGGAAAATTGCTAGTGATTTTGAATGAGTCATCCCCTCTTCACTTCACAAATTATTTGTTGGTGGGACAAAATGAATGTCAAATGTAGACTAGCATCATAAGTGGAGAAGAGAAGGATATAAATATAAATCATGGATGGATGGATGCTTTTATTTTACTGAAAGGACTCAGAACTGTTTCAAAAATAATGAATCTACTATGTAGATTTCACATTTGGTATAATGAAAAGTTTAGTGACACACTAAGGAATTGAGGCTAAATATTATGCTAAGCCATCCAAGTGCAGATTTTTTTTTGGGGGGGGGGGGAGTTGATTAGCATGATGTGTGAATCCAGGCAGAGCACACAGGAGATTATAGTACAAATGCAGAGAAGTTGCATTGGCGGGATATTAGAGATAGTGATGTCCAAAACTTCTGGAAGATGCCAGGTTGGAGAAACCAATGTAAAATGTCACCACAATAATAAAAATATATTGGTAACTACTAAACTATATATTACATTATCTGATGACATGGCATTGCTGGGGCGGGGGGGTGTTATTGTTATTTTTTGAAAGTATATTTGTGCCAGAATGATGCAAGCCTTGCAGAGTGCTCCTCCTCTCCCCTCGCCGCCCTTGCCTCAGCTAAGGTCCATTTGAAAAAAGTGGAGTTTTAAAACCTGCCTCAGAGGTGTTCTCCTGGCTTTCTGGGGTGCACGCAGGCTGAATTGGAGGCTTGCAAATGCTTGTCCTCCCCCTCCCCCACTTGCCTCAGCTAAGCTCCATTCGAAAAAATGGAGCTTAGAAGTTTTTCGTGCTGCTTTTGCTGATGGTGGGGGGTTCCCTTTGCCATGCTTTTTGAGGTGGGGGGAGGGGGAAAAGAAGCCTATGGATTCTGATTTCTCAACCCTAAGGAAGGTATGTGTGAAATTTGGGCGAGATTGGTGCAGGGGTGTGGGTTTATACAGAGCTCACAGACATACACCACCACCACCAGACTCTTGTTTTATATATATATAGATTAAGTATATAACATGATAGTTCAGCCGTGTTTCCCTTCCTTCCATTACACAGTAATCCTTGGCAAAGATGATAGAGAACCTGGAAGAAACTGATTTCATTCTTTCTTTCTTTTCTTTTTCTTTTTTCTTTTTTCTTTCTTTTTTCTTTTTTCTTTTTTCTTTCTTTTTCTTTCTTTCTTTCCTTCCTTCCTTCTTTTCTTTTTTTCTTTTCTTTTTCTTTGTTTCTTTCTTCAGAAAAAATCCTACAGACAAAAATGTCTATTTGGTATAGAATAGAAACTGTAAATGTACTGCATTTGTTTCTTTCTTGGGCCAGATTGTCGTTCCTGGATATAAATTTCATTTGGATTTCTGTGATTAGTTCAAAGCTACTGCCTGAATCAAAGTCCAAATTCCAATATAAAATAAAAAATCAGGTGGGCAATAAGATTAGCAACAATTCAGGCTTCTTTTTTATTTTTCTGAAGTTAGAGGTTATTAAAATACAGTGAAGAAAAATAAAAGTAATCAATAAAAAAAGGAGAGTTTGGAAGGCTTTTTAAAAAATGAAAAATGGGTTTTGGACTTTAGAGAATATAATACAACATATCTGATTGGTAATAAGGGGGGAAATGCTAAAAGCCATTTCTGTCTGACTCAGTACAAGAGGGCTTTTCAAGTGAATTAATCTAGTTCAAGGACAATGCAAGTTCTTTTGTGAAGACACTTCAATGTTTTGGGTTCTGCAACAATAAAGACCATAAACTAGCTTAGGTATACAGAAGACTGATTCTGGGAGGTCTGAATAAATGTGGTTAAACAATTTTGGGGTTCCCCCTTCCACAAACTGACAAGCAGTCACATTCAAATTTGCACCTCTTTGAATGCTTGGGCAAATATTTGACATAGATTAATTGGTTTAGTTTGCATTTTAATTGACGTTAAACATCAGCTTCTATGTGTTTAATTGGTTGACTAATTCGCTTAAAACAAAACCATTCAAACCTGAAATTCTGCTTGGGTAATAAAGCGAGGCTGAGAATTCAGTCTTCAAACAAATATATTTAGAAGTAGGCTCCACCAATTACAGCCAAATTTCCATTGCTTCCTGTGAGACTTAGATGCATACAAGTAAATATATTCTTTTCGATTCTTTGTGAATAAGAAGGATCAGCCCAACCGGCTTTAGACATGCAGGGACCATTCAGAGGACTGCCTCTCAGGCACGCAATAGCAAGCACAAAAATATCTCTGTAAGCACTAGGATATCTTGATTAAATGCAAGCATTGTGTCTCAGAACTTGACAATTTTAGCATGCATTGATTTGTGTATTGATTTGTGTATTAAATTTATATGCTGCCCGTCTCGCTACCCAAAGCCATTTGATAACTGCTTAAAACTTGTTTTCTTTCTTTATGTTGAGGACTTCATTCTCTCAAGCTATTAGATCGATGCCACACGATAGGCAAAGCTGAAGCAAGAATAAATAGTTCCTGACAATCTTTTCTCCCTCTTCTTGGCCTGCCGATCACAAGAAAGAGAAATCCAAATTACTTGCTTAAAAAAAAATTAAGACAGGGGACTGACAGGAGGGACTGGCTGTCCACCCACACCCTCTCCCTTCTTATTTCATTCCATCTATGAGCCTGTGTTAGCAGCTCATCAATATGTCCAGTGTTTCCAGCTGCTTTTTCTCTTTTGACTATTCATATTTCTCAAGTACAGATGAGAGTTTTAAAACTTTGTAATATCATTTCATATAACAGGCTGAAGGTTCTTAAACTTGGAAGGAAAATGAGGTCCCATCTACATGAAACAGAGCTTGTTTCACTCATGTCATAAAGGTAAGAACAGTGACTTCTCTTAATATCTTCCTTTCAAAACTATGTCATTGGGTGAAAAGTAGCTTGCATTCAGCATAAATGGAATGAATGGTTGGGAAAGTGCACCATTCAAATGGTCTTAAGCTGTACTGAACTCCTCTAACACACACACACACACACACACACACACCGAGACATTACCTCATGAAGTATACTGGAGAGAACTAAAATTTGTCCTTGTTCAGTGTGAGGAAAAAGGGCCCTTGTGTTATGCCTATGCTATTCAACTGCGTTGCATATTGACGTCTGTTGGTTTTTCCAGAGGTCATTCTGCTTTCTTTATTCACCCTTCTGCTGCCCCTTTTGAAATGTGTATGCATGATTCCCCTTTCATTCCCACTGACATATTCAATGAGGTTTTGTCTTTTGGGTGAAACATACCTGTCTTCTCCAGATGGATGGAGAACAAGTCTCTGTCAACCGACAATTGATCATTGCAATCATGGTAATTCTTTCACACAATATCAAAAAAGATGTATTTTATTTTGACTTCATTTCCACCTGACTTATATCTTTACCACTTAAAATGTGACCTGAAATGTCAACATCATCACCATCTTAGCCATTTTCTATCAACTGCAGGATGAAAGCTCTTCTGCATGTTTCCAACCAATACGGTCCTGAGCTTTCTTCTGCCAATTGGGCCCGCCATACTTGCTGATGTTGTTTTGTGGATACTTTTTATCAAGTGGGATCTATTCTATGACTGCCTTAGGCCACCTGCCATCAGTTCTTCTCACTATGTGACCAGCCCATTTCCATTTCAATTCTTTTATTCTCTTTACTCTCTCAAATACTTTCATTTTTTTTCTATTCCATGTGTAAGTCTTTCCATCTTGTCTTGTGATGCTGAGCATGTATCTTTCCATGGCTCTTTGCACCACTCTAAGCTTTTGTATCAATTGTGAGGTTAGTGTCCATGTTTCACTGGCATATGTTAGAGCAGGTAGCACACACTGATCAAAAAATTTGCTTGTATAACATAAATAAAATATAGCTGAATATGTTGTCAATGACAGGTGGCACAGAAATATTTCAAAATAAATATAAATTGCTTTGGATTTTTATATCATACATATTTACATTCATTAGAGAAATCCTTTCCTTGTCATAATTTTCAGTAATTTATAGTAATATCATGAATTCAGTAATTTCATAACATAGATACTCTATATGGAAATGCATTTTTAGAGATAGCCAACCCACTGGGAATCATAGAGTCCACTGAAGTTGGGTAGCCAATAAATTTACATAACAATATCAAGCAACATCTACCTATCCCAGGTCTTGGAAGGATTCAGTGGGGTATATAAAAATCCCAAATCCACTGTAAACATCTAGTTGACTTCAATAAACCATAATAACACAAAATCAGATAAACTAATTACAAACAATGGCATGACAAAGTAGCAAACAATGTTGCATTGGAAGATCTGCAAGAAATTTTCAAATTTAAAAACTATCAAGAAAACATGCTGACTAGAATGTGCAGTTTACATGATTATCTGAGATTTTGATAAGATTGTAAATAACTATCAGATCTTGTTACTTCATTTAAGCATTTGGAATGGCAAATGAACTAGATAACTTTATGCCCACCTTAAAACTCAGATTTTCTCAGGGTTGCTTATTACTGGAATATTCTCATTGGCTCCTTTGGCCATAAACTCACTGAAGAAAGCTTATGGCCTTGTATTACAACTGAAATTCAAAGCATGCCATCAGGATGCAGTTCTTTTGAGGACTAAGTCCAGGTTTTCTCAATTGTATGTGATGTCATTGTGCTGCAAATCAAGACCATGAGCAAAAGAATAGTAGCAAAAGATAAGAATCAGAAGTCTATCACACTTCAAAAAGCAGTGGAATTAAGAGAGCCAATTCTCCCCTTGGACTGTAAGCAAAATATAACATGGGAGAGGAATTATTAGAGTTTGTAGTTTATAAATTATCTGTTTTTACTTTCAAATATGCCATTGATTAAAGTCATTTTTAAAATAAATAGTTTAAGAAGTATTTATAGTACTTCTATAAGTGTAACAAAAATATATTAACAATGAATATTCATAAATGTCCTATGAAGTTGCATGTTCTTTAGTGTAAAAATTTATCCAAATGTCAAACTCAATAAGGGTGATGATGATGGACATCCAAATCAAAGCAAGTGTTGTCAAAGTAGACAAAATCTCAATAGGAACCCTTTGCAAACAGTTTATTACTTAGAGTACATAAAAATGCTAAGACACGTGATTACAAAATCAGATAAATTTCTTCCCAAGCCCTCTAACTGATATAATAAGGACTGAGGGAGAAGGCAATGAAGCAACTGGTTTGTAGTTACAGTGAATAGTGTTGCAAGAGTTCTCTGATCATCATGGTTTGAGAAACAAACAGAAGCAATATATTATACAAGTACTCTAATGTTCAACGCCGTTTGCCATTTTAAAAACCTTTGGTAGAATCTGGGGAAAAAATTACAAACTCCTGGATATCTACACCCTATTGTTTACTCCTCATTCATTAGTGATTCTTAGATTTGTTATTGGTGCCAAATGAACAAAGCACTGAGTCTCTTTCCCTTTGTGCACTACAAATCCTATTGGTGAAAAATGTTGACTTGTCTAGCCTTCTAGAATCTCTCCTTTCTGCCAATGTGGCATCCTTTTATCTTTGAACGCAGAAAAGGAATGGTGCTAAAGTGGCTTGTTTTTTATAATCACATTCTCTTAAAGAGCTTTTCATCATAGCAATATGCAGTAGGCCGGGGAGTCATATGTTTTATTTTTTATGTGCAATGAGGTTAAAGGGGTTTTGTTATTCTGAGACTTGTGGTTACTCAGAGATGGGCATTAATGAACAATGTCCTTTAGACTCCTATTGGTCAACAACTTCAATCATGTTGATCTTTGCATATTCTCAGATGTCAAGGTCAGAATGATTGAAGATAATTGCAGATCAGATTCAGTCGCTTTGGAGAGATTGCAAATCAGAAAGGTAGAAGAGCTTACAAGTAGAAGACATTTTAAACTCTTTCACATTCATCCAGAATTCCTTAATCTTTGCATCTCTCCATTTGAAAATGTGCAGGTTTCATGCCTAGGGCTTCTTCGAGGATGCATGTAATTTTCATCAGAATTGCCAAAGAAAGGGGCAGGAAAGGAGATACAGAAAGATAAATCAACTTTTATCACAGGAGAAACATAAAAACCATCTTCCAAAACAAAAGGTGATCCTTAGTATGTCTCAGCACTCCTAATTTGTGGGATACAGTCAGCAGTATGTTGACTTGTAAGGTAAACTCTATTTAGGAGATCCTAATAGGGAGTGGATGGGCTGAGAAGAAGGGGAAGGATTCAGGAAATTGGATAAGGAATTCAAAAAGAGAGATACTGTATGAGATTTTTAAAAGAAGGCAAGGTAATGCATGAATTACTATGGGCATTGTAAAATAAAGGATGATTGTCAGGAACAAAAGGGTGTAAAAGAGATGTAACTATATTCCCCTTCTCATCTCATGATTTAATTGTTTTGGGGTACTGGTTCTTTTTTCTGCTTCTTGCATATTTCTTACTCTGACAAGGAATAGGATGATTTATAGTTTTATGTATCTATATATACAGATTGTCCTTATTCAGAGACTGCCTTGTTTAGCAACCATTTACAGTTACAAGGGTGATGAAAAACTTTACAACCAATTTTTACATTTAGCACCCTTGCAGGTCTGTAAAGCAAAGGAAAGCTGAAGTAAAACCACAAGCACAGCTGAGGTTTCATCTAGCAGCCACTTTTCTTAATGACTGAATTGTGAGTCCCAAATGTGGCTGCTAAACTATATATAACTCTGATACAATCATATGAATTGTGGTGCAAGGATTTGCCCCAACTTTTCCAGTAAATTTCATCAAGATCTTCCAATGGTTTTTAAAAATATCAAAAAATTATAAGTGCTTAGTATAAAACAATGACATCTCTGTTATTTCATAATAGAAATATTTTCCTACAAATATCCAGTTCTGTAAAGGAGTAAAAAATCATAATCAATAGGAAATATAGATTCAGGTTTCACAGTAAGTATTCAAATTTTCCCAGACTGCTGAATCAGGTTACAGATCAAATCGTGCTGACTTAAACATACCCATTTTTATTATTCTGAGCCTTCTACTAGGCCACAGATCATTGGTATCCCTTCTTTTTGCCCCTGTACTGTTTTTATTTCTCCAACATACCAGCTTTTGAATACCTGGAATGAGGATGTGGGAATGTTATACTTAGAGATGGTGCCTAGTCCTGTTGCTATTTATAACATTCTTCTAAAGTTCAGCCTGGTTAGGCAAAGAACAGCTAACAGGTCATCCAATGTTTACTCTGGTCTTCCGAAGAACAGAACAGATATTTACTCCCATCCAGCCCTGGTTTATTTCATGGGATAGATGAGCATAAATAACGCTTAAAATCTTCCTTTTTAAAGTTGAGGGTTATTTGAAGGTAGAAATGGCTAATGTTGAGTCATGAGAACACAAACAGCTGATGACAGAATGCAGTGTGTCAATCTTCCCATTGTATCTGAACATGCAAAGCATATCTTACATTTGTCTTAGGAGAATTCCTAGAATTTTAGAATTAAGCTTAAAATAGGGTACTGTAGCTCAACTACATAGTCGGCATTTGTTCAACTAAGTTGGCCTCAGAAGAAGTAGGATTTCTTCAGTTTCTCCGGATAGGCAAAACTATTTACTTTGGCTAAACTGAGGGATGTGGCTTTTCAGAAGTTATTGACTCCCAGCCATCTCATTCAGCCTGGACTTGTTAAAGGATGCTGATAGCTGTCATAGAAAAACATATGGTGTGCTAGAGATGTTATCCTACCTTAATCTGAAACAAAAATGTACCTACGCAGCAATTAAAGGAACACATCTTCCATCTGGTGCCTTTCAAATGTGTGAGGACTAGAGTACCACACCGGCTGGTAAGGCTATGAATTGTGAAAGTTGATCTTAAGTGATGATCCTGATCACCTGAAATGTCATTACAGCTGACTACTGAAGCTTTGCAAAGCATTACTTCCAGTAGAAGAGATAACAGGATTTCCGCTAAACTAGATCAAAACCTGAAATAACACCATAGAGACCAGACATAAAAGGTGATTAATCTAAAGGTCAGACAGTACTGAACACACCAAAAGATTAAAGAGTACAAAAGCTGTTAGACATGTTTATGTCTGCTATTAGAATCATAACCAATAAGTAATTCGAACAAATATTTCTTCCATAGTCAGAACAAAGTTCAAAAACTTATACACTATCCACTTGGCTATCAGGACAGTTCTTTCAGCCATTAAAGCACTTCATCCTAAGAGCATCTCATTGCTGAAGAGATCCCTCTTATGTACAGCTTCAGCAACAGAGAAGGCAACAAGAAAAGCACAACTGATTGCTGAATCCATTATTGAGACAGTGGATTCAGGGAACCTTCCTTGTGAAGCCAATGGCTATCTCTGACGCAATATGAGATACAAGGGCTAGGTTTATACCCTAGGCTAAGCTGTAGTTAACACTATCTGCTGAATAATCTGAAGTTGTCTTTCATATTGCATACTAAAACAAAAACTAAATCTAAATAGATGACATAGTGACCTAGGAATGCAAAGTAGTTAGAAGAATGCATTTTAAGCATTGAAGTTACAACTTCAGAGTCTGCTCTCACATCAAAAAAGGTATTTAGAGTCATTGCCAAGTTAATGAATTTTCTGCTTCTGAGATCACACAAATATCCATATTTGCCTAACCCAGGTATTATTTCATGTAGCCTTCAACACAAGAAATTTTGATATTTACTGGCCTCACTATGATTCCCTTCCGCCTTCCTTCTCCAGCAGCCATTTCCAGCTTTCCCCATGAAATGTACAAGATCATGGGAAAGTCTTCTCAATGTGAAATATGCTTCTGTTCAGCCAAATACCATGTTTTCCTAAAAATAAGACCCTGTCTTATTTTTTGCCACCAGAAAAAGTCACCAGGACTTATTTTGGGGGGCAGTCATCCACTGAGTAACCTCACTTGCACGTGTCACCCCTGGCCTCCTTTTCACTGTCAGAGGCCTTCAGGAACTTCTGCAGCCAGCAAGGCTTTCCTGAAGACCTGTGCTGCTGATAACAGAGCTCCAGATTGATCTGGAGGTTTGTTATCAGCTACAGAGACCTTCAGGGAAGTCTTGCCAGACTTACCACCTGCAGAAAAATGGGTCAGCAAGGCAGGTGTCGGGTTGTGCAAGGCCTGGCTACAACTGTCCAAAGGTAAGTAGTAGGGCAGCTCCACCCCCTATCCCTACTTAATTTGTACCTGTCCACCCTGGAATGGGCAGGATCTTAATTAGGGCTTATTTTGGGGGTAGGGCTTATATCGGGCACAAATGCAAAAATCAAGGTAGGACTTATTTTCAGGGTAGGTCATATTTTCAGGGAAACAAGGTACTGTTTTAATTATAATTCCATACAGAATTTGTGGAGACCTATCAATTATTTTTTTGTTAATGAAAATGTGTTTGTCCAGGTATACAGTTTATTGCTGTTGCTGCTGCTGTTATTGTATAAATGCTGCTGCATTTATTGTTCTTCTTTTGATGTAAACCACCTAAAGTCATTTTTTGAATTAGGTGACTTCTAACTCTCATTAATTGACAAATCTCGGAAAGACAACTATGCATATTTGAACAATAAATGTGTTTATTCACAAAGCAATGCACTAGCCAGCTTGTGAATTAGCATTTGCAAATAATCAAGAATGTATTTGTAGGTAGGTGGGTCAATCATCCAACTCTTGAAATACGATGTTTTCAAAAACAGCTGAGGCAGTGAAGAAAAATCACTTGATTGGCATTCAACCTTTTGAAACCTATTTTGAAAAGTAATTTATCTAAAAGATTTATACATAAAGAGCTCCAAATGAGAAAGTGCTACATACAGTATTTATTTTTATTTATTTATTTATTTGATTTATATCCCACCTCTCTTCACCCAATTTGGGGAACTCGAGGCGGCCAAAACAA
>JANHGC010010481.1:117762-128095 GCA_027560395.1 Boaedon fuliginosus | reverse complement strand
GGAAGGAAGGAAGGAAGGAAGGAAGGAAGGAAGGAAGGAAGGAAGGAAGGAAGGAAGGAAGGAGATTATAATGAGGGGGAGGGAGGGTCTGAGAGAAGTCCTGACAACACTTGGCCACCACAGGTCCCCCCCGACATGAGTGATGTCAAACTGGTCACGCCCACCCCGGCAATGCCCACCCCATCCCCTCAAGGTCAAACACAAACCTGATGCGGCCCTCAATGAAATTGAGTTTGATACCCCTGATCTAGGTTATTGCTCCCAGTAATGATTTCAAAGAGAAAAGACAGGTGATAATATCAGCCCTTCATAAATGCAAATAATCTGGGAACTTTTAATAAAAAAAATAAATAATACAACCAGAATCCAACTTTTAAGCAGATCATAATGGCTGCACTGCATTAAAGGTCAGTTTAGATTAGGAGTGTCCAACCTTGACAACTTTAAGACTAGTGGACTTCAATTCCCAGAGTTCCCTAGCCACCTTGGTTTAGATTAGCCTCTCCTTTTTCCAACAATAACCAATGAATTGGCTAATCAGACCCATTTCTTAAGAAAATCACAATTGCCAATAGGTATAACTTCCAAAATATGTTTAGAATGCCTAGGTTATTATAGTAGCCTTCTTGGACATTAAAAAGATGACAAGATGTGAAAAACAGGAAATAGCACTCTCATCTTTACTGATTAGGATACTCAGTTAAGATGCAGTGTAGCATTACCATTATTGTTCTTGGTGTCAATTCTGGAACATATAATCATTCTGCTTTCAGCAATTTTATTTGGCTGAGAGAGTAAGAACTACAGTGTAAATATCAACATCTATGCAGTGAAATGCTCTTCTGTAGCACTGAAAACTGCTATATTTAAATATAATTCTCTCTGGAGTACCTATATTTCATATATGTATGTTCCTTGTGTTTCTTCCAGGAACATTGACCATGGAAGCTAATTTTTCAGTATTATCAGAGTTGTCTGAATTGATATATATATTATCTTTGATTTTAAACCAATGACAGCAGGAGTAAGGAAGTGAACTACTTGTTGACCACAAACATCTTTTTTGAAAAGTATATTATATTTGAGAAATATATTATTGACTGATTCTCTTTGTCTTTCCTTTGGTCATTCATTTTAGACAAGAATCAAGATTTCAATATACATTAGCAGCCTAATACATTGACTTGCAAATTGTCTTAAGCTGATGTAGTTTTAATAATGAAGTATATGTTTTTAATTCCCAATAGAATTCCTTTTTTTAACATTTTGAAAATATTTATCTTAAAAATAAAATGTGTGAACTGCCTCAGCACCAACATTTTCTAATAGCAAACATATTCAGTTTTTGGGATGAAACTAAGGCTTTTGGCTAAGTCTGAGATGTAAATTATTTGCAATACCTTGCTTATAATATCCAGCAGTAGCACATATTAACATTGATTGGCAAATAAGGTTTGACATGGGTTGAAGGATTGAAGCTGTGGTCATATGATCATGATTTCTGACAAGCAAAATCAGTGGGGAACCTGGCAGGAAGTCAGAAGTCCTACCCATGGCAATTCTGTTCATCAGTTGAGGTAAGGAAATATCTCTGAAACAATGATCCAATGAGTCATAGATCATCTAGTATATGCATATGAAATCAGTTACACAACATAAATCCACTATGTGGAAAGAACAGCATGATAAAGTCAAAAGGAAGATAAAGCTGGAGACACAGCAAATTAAGGTTGTGGAAAGGTGGATGTAACAGCAAGCTAAGACGGTTTCATGGATTTTAGGAAATCAGATATAGTCTACTTACCAACTTATAACTTATTCTGAAGGTTGTTTCCCCTATTTTTAAAAAAGACTTATTGATTATTGTGCATTTAACTGGAGTGAAACAGCAGCCAATTCTAATGTGAATTGCAGGGATGGCTGTGGGACAGAGGCAGCAGCAGCAGAACAGATTGGCTGCCTGATAGTAAAATGCGTGAAAAACATTATACATTCATAAGCTACTTTTATTATTTTATTTTATTATTTATGAAAACCAATTTATTAACAGTCAATCCTCCCAATTGCTGCTGGTTCATCAGTGCTATTGGACAAGGAGGTTTCAGTTTAGCTTTGTACAATCCTCTCGATTTATCACAATGGCATTGTGTATAATACATTTTCATTAAAGAACTTAATTTAGTTCACTGGAAGGTTTTCAATTCTACCTTGATAGTGTTATGGCCCCGATCCTCGAGCCTGCTTCACACCTGCAAGAGAACTCAGAAGATGAGGAGGAATGGGCAAGGTCTCCCTCTCCAGGATCCTCTTTCCTGGCAGTGCCTCAGCCTCCGTCGGAGAAGCAACAGGAACAACAGGAGACCAGTCAGGAGAGTAGTGGGGAGGAGATTTGGCTTGATCCAAGGCAGCGCTGCAGGGATAGCCGTCTGCAAAAACTTAGGAGAAGTAGGAGGGCCAGGGAGTAGCTGAGTCATTGGGCCACACCCCACAGGAACTGTAAGAGTTGCTGGCTAATGGCTACAGTTTGTGACGAACAAAGTTCTTATTGCAGTCATGTCTTGCTCCCTGTTTTGGAAATCTTGCTTGTGAATCTTGGACTGGAATTTGACCACTTCTTTTGTATACTCTCTGGAACTTCTGACGTCTGAACTGATTTATTGACCTCTGGACGGAATTAGGACACTTCTTTGGCATCCTCCGTTTTGTGAGCCATTAACTATGCTTTCTTATCTTCTCAGTGAGAAACTTGACTCCCTGTTTGCATTCTCCTGCCAATTCTTTTGCATTGCTAACAAATATAAATATCATTGAGCATTGCAAGCTTGCCAGTGTTTGTTTGTGTGTGTGTTCACTGTTAATTGGAAGGGGGGAACAGAACATTTACTTTCTCATATTATCTGTTTCTTCCCTTGAAATTCTTTTATCTTTATCAAAGTATTTTAGTAATTCCAGAATAGTAATTCCTGTAGACCTTATTTTTCAATAAAGAAAATAATTGTTCTAATAAATCAATAAATTGATTTATTTTTTGTGTATCCTTTCTAATGTTTAATCATCTAAATCCATTTGTAAATCCAATATTTCTATCTTTTTCTTCTTAGTTGTACTTTTTAAATCCACCTTAAAGTCAATTTCAGTTTTATTCAATGGTGCTTGTTCAATAGCACTTTACTTGCCACTTTTTGATTTCATTATAGAGTTAAATAATTTGAAAACCTCTTGGACCCAAACATCACACATTTCCTTTAAGGAAATTGGATACAGCCTCTAGTAACCCATCTTCAAAGTCTTCTTATCATTTCAAAATACAAATAAAGAATGTTTCCCACAACAGAGGATCCTTTTAATTAACTTCAATGTATTTAATTCAAATTCATCTGAACTCTTGATCTGTTTAAAAACTTTCTGAAATCAGCACTAGTATCACTCTTTTGCTGTATATTGCAAAAAAGAAAATTCTACAAAACTTTAAATATGTAACATTTTTTCAGTCTAAACAGATTGAAGAAAAACTCACCCAGCAAAAATCAGACTTGCAATTTTGAAGATTTTTTCAATCTTCAATAAGCAATAATAAAAAAAACCTCCAACATGATCATAGATATGGTCAATCACGAAGTCCATAAAAAGTTATATTAACAGATCTGAGCACAACAGAATCCTGTCATTTCCAGCAGATTGCAAAACAGAACAAAAACATCAGTTTCTACCATCTACTCAGAAAAGCAAAAACAGCTATCCAGAGTGCAGCTGGGTAATCTCAAAATCTCTCTTTAATCTGCACAAAATTCTCAACAGTCCAGATCCAGCATCCAACTGCCTTGTTGGCTGTAATATGTCCATTGAATTGGGGAAAGTCAGTTTGCTGTTCCTCACTGGAAGCATCTTCAAAATGAGAATAATGTTTCTTGATTAAATTTTATAGTGGTCTATGACTGAAATAAAGATTTGCTTGATTCATATGATTTTATATCTGTTTGTATTATACTATATTATTATAATGGCCTTTTGTCACCCAACTCTTTTTATTGTTCTTATTAATCTGTCACATAACATTTAACTCATATGGAATTAATTGGTGTTTCTCCCATCTTTTCTTTGTAATACATGCAACACTGATTGAGTGATACATTTGGGTACAAGTACAGAGGGAGAGAGAGAGAGCGTATAGCAATTAAGAAGCTTGATGTGGCCTGGGAATTCCCAGATTCAAGTCTCCCACTCAACTATACCCAGGGCAATTAGGGAGACTCCCTTATAAGCTGCCTTGACCTTTCAGAGAAAATTTAGGATATAAACACATAAACTGATGATGAAGATGATGATGATGAAGAAGACAATGAAGACCATAGTTATGTATTCACACACAAGCACAAGCTCATAAACACCAATGTTAAAATGTGATAAAGCATAAACACAACGTAAAATCTTACATACAGTATTATTGCATCAGTAAATATGAGTAAGTAACTAAGTTGGAAAGATTTTAGAAAAATAATCATTTTAGAGAAATGGAAGATAATGCTTTTGAAGACTACTTCATATTATTCAAATAATTCATGTGATTGTTGTGCAAATATAATAGTATCAGGAGTATGATAATTTAAACGTTCTAATGCTATCACATCATGTCTCACTTACTTTATCAAATGAAGCTGTTGTGCCTGATTGGATTGTGTAGCTTCAAAATATACAGTAACTTACTTTCAGGAAGTACCTCTGCTTTGGGTGAAAAAATGTTTCTTGTTTTCCATGGCTTTATAAAATGCATTTAGTTTATTACATGACCAGAAGATGGCAGCATGAAAACTGAATTACTTATGTTTGTAATTTTTGTAACTGCTTTTACAATGAAGAATTACCTTGCAAAAATACTTTCCATTTGCATCACCAGTAAAAAAACAAGACTAATCATTATCAGTCAGATTTTCCATTATACTATTAAGGTCCTGAATCAACAATGGATAATATATTCAAGTGAAGTGTATAATTACTAATATAATTCTTAATAATGCAAGACCACAGTTACATATTGAATTGTAATCTTGCAATTAACTAATTATTGCATGTTTAATAAAAAAATACTTGCCACAGAAAGTTAGAAGAAAAGCGCATACTGATTTTAATTTCTGAAATTACTCTTCTCACCCTTCCTAGTACCTACCTTATCCCGCTTATGTCCATGTTGTTGTATCTTTTCAATTTATATTATTTGCTGCTATCACTAAGTGTCTCATCTCATGATCCTTGCTGAATGTATTCTATTATTATATCATTTTCCTTTATGCATACTGTGAGCATGTGCACCAAAGACAAATTCCTTGTGTGTCCAATCACACTTGGCCAATAAAGAATTCTATTCTATTCTATTTCCACACCCATAATCCCCAGCCAATGTCCTGTGTCTGCACATGCAATGTGGTTTTGAGAGAAAGCAATCTTCTTCTCACCCTGTCCCCTACATTGAGAAATGCCCTGGGTTTGAACTCTATTCACGAGTTTCAGGATAATTAAATGGCAGAGACAATATATATATATATATATATTTATTTCAGCTCCTAGTTTGTCATGTGCTATCAACAGAAACTTTTGTTATGTACAGTAGTATGCTTCATGCCAAGAGAAAAGTTAATATGCCATTGATAGATGGCATTAGGGAGTGGAATACAACTACTCCCAGTTTAAACAGTAATGGAAGAATATTGCCCTGGATTCCAGTGCACCCTCATATAGCACCTAATAAAACAGATATAGTTTTCTTATTTGCTTGAACTGCAAGTTTTATACATACCAATGTCAATTGTATTGAAAGGGTCAGGATAGGATAAGCAATGGGCACAATCTGTTTCACACTTGAGCATTTATAGGAGGCTACCACGTCTCCTATAGAGAGAGAGAAAAGGAAGACAGATTTATCTGCAGAGTCAAAACTAGTTTTAAACAGGATTTCATGGCACTTGATACTAACATAAGGACTTGTTGAACTATTTCTGCATTTTATGCTGACTCTGTAAACCACTTAGGGAGGGCTGTAAAGCACTGTGAAGTGGTATATAAGACTAAGTGCTAGTACTATTATCCAGTTGGCTTCTCCCCTCCAATGCATGGCACTAGAACAAAATAAGCTTTTCCTTTGTGTTTACTAAATGTGAAAGCTGAGGCATCAGTTATTTAAAACAGTATTTTGAGAAAAGGTGCATAACAGACTAATTATGTCCCTATATCCCTAGTGCCGCATAAGAGAGTGAGCTCCTGTTACTTGTCCCAGCTTCTGCCAACCTAGCAGTTTGAAATCATGTAAAAATGCAAGAAGAAAAATAGGGACCATCTTTGTGCACCTTAGGCATTTAGTCATGCTGGCCATATGACCATGGAGACGTCTTCGGACAGCGCTGGCTCTTTGGCTTTGAAATGGAGGCGAGCACTGACCCCTAGAGTCAGGAACCAACTAGCACGTATGTGCGAGGGGAACCTTTATCTTTACCTTTATGACAGTAAATGATATACAGGCATATAGGTAGTCCTCAACTTATGACCCCAGTTGAACCCAAAATTTATGTTGCTAAGCGAGAAATTTGTTAAGTGGTTTTCCCCATTTTACAACTTTTCTCGCCCCATTTGTTAAGTGAGTCACTGCAGTTTTTAAATTAGTAACACAGTTGTTCACTGAATCTGGTTTCCCCATTGACTTTGCTTGTCAGAAGATCACAAAAAGGGATAATATGACTCGGAGACGCTACAACTGAGTCAGTTGTCAAGCATCTGAATGTAAATCATGTGATCATGGGGATGCTGCAACGGTCATAAGTGTGAAAAATTGTCATAAGTCACTGTTGTGTAGTGCGTTCAGAAGAACAACTCTGACAAACAAAACAACAACTTTATTACAGGAACATTTTTAAGATAGCTGAGCCTCAACAGCTCCCTAATTTATGCTAAAAGCAGTCTGCTGATTGATGGGATATTGAAAGCCCTTGGTAGCCAATCATAGCGCGGCACACCAAACCATGATAGCCTGCAAGCTGATATTCAGCAGACCACAACTTAAAATCCCCGTCTTACTCAAACGGCTGCAGACACAACAGTGACTTTTTATCACTGCTGTTGTAATTTCAAACAAACACTAAATGAACTGTTGTAAGTCAAGAACTGCCTGTACTTTACCATTTGGTGGGTAAATGGGGTAAAATACTGTAATGTGCAGGAAATCGTCAGAAATGGTTGCGTGTGCTACCTTACTGCCTCAGCAAATTTAGGAAGGCCTGTTATAGCTAATCTGATATCAAATTACAAACTGTGGATTAAGCAATTGCATTATTTGAACCTGCATTTCTTTCCTGATGTCTTCCACCACAGTCTAAGAACAGAGAAAGGATTTGTTGCTCTTTTTTGGAGACTAGTAATCACAGGGAATCACACACACCTAGAAAACTAAGGATACATTTCTTCTCTTTGCCTTTAAATGTATAGTAGCAGAATTATGCTGGCTAAAAACCTAATTACCTGTTCTGATATAGGTTGCCACCTCATTTGACAGAATCAGTACAACTTAGCTTTTCCTTTTTTTCCCACCCTATGGTATAAATGTGTTTTTGCTTAGCAACCACTTGAAGATATGACAGAGCATTCAAAAGATATTTAAAGCCAAGTTCCAGAGTTATGACAGACAGCACTGCTCCCTTCATGGTCACATGACTGCATTTCAGGCACTCAGCAATTGGTCTGCATTAACAGCCATTTGCAGCATCCCATGGGCACATGACTGCTACTTGCAACGTTTTTTTTTTTTTAAAAAAACAGCACTAACTTCCAGTTTTCAGCAGAAATGGCCCATAGAAAACTATGAGTTTGCTTAACAACTGCGATGTTTGACAATCACCCCCAAAATAGGTTGTAAAAATGGACCCAAATCATGTGGTAAACCCATTTTAAAACTTCACAACTTATGACCATAATGGACAGTCTCCATTATGGTCATAAATTAAGGACTATCTATACTTATTGCTCTCAATCTGCTTGGAAGACTTCATCTGAAAAGGAAAACAGAGGCAAATGGAGTTTTGCCCAATCAGTCCTTCTCTGGGTTTACGTTGCTAATTCAGAAATGCTACTAGCATCTGACAGGCAGCCTATGGCCTACAGCCAAATTTCCTATACTCTTGACATTCCAGCTTCATCCCTGCTTTAGCATTTTTAAAGCACTGATCTGCATTTTCACCAGCAGTTCCTTCTCCATTCCAGCAGGGAGAGCAATATTCTCAAAACGAATCAGTAAACTTCAATAGCTTGGGCCCTTTCTTAGGGATAGTGAGGCTCCCATGGGTCATTCTGGAAATGGGTTAGCTTTCTGAACGCACTGGAGCAACTCTGATATCCCTCTGTTTGCCTGACATAAAAATAGATGAAGAGATTTGTAGGATAAAATCACAACATCAAAAATCCCATTTCTCTTAAACAGATAGTCGGGATTCTAGTATGACATGAGGGCTATAGTCCTACACTGAATGTTGATGTTCATCCATTCCATTTCCATGTCACAGATAATAGCTATTAACATATCTATCTTCTATGAAGTTTTTTTTCTGATTACATATGCCAGGCATATGCAAACCTGGATATCCAATGTAACCATCTTCTCCAATCTGGCATCTTCAGGTTCTGAAGTGTTCAACTCCCAGAATTCCTTGCCAAGGCATGAAAAATGTAGAGAGTTGAGATCTGTACAAGAAGGAAGGAAGTCTAGGTTAGGCAAGGGTATCTTAAACATTTCAAACTATTTTAGTTTTGTAGCTCTAGCACATTCTCTTTTTAAGAAATGTGGCTTTTACAAAACATGTTCTAGTCTTTTTTTTTTTCATAACTGTGTGAGGAAGGACACAGATTCTATTTTCTAATTCTGTTCTTTAGGAGAAATAAAAATATACTTTGCTTACGGTGGGAAAAACTTTTAATTCTTCTTTAATAATTCATCTCTTCCTTCTGTCTCAAAGGTCAACTTCATTTTCTATTTCCCTCTCTCTTTCCACCCCACCCATCTGTTTCCAAGACCTTGGCTCCTTGTTAAGGAGCTTGAAATCTCAACAACCTCTACATTGTTTTGTTCATGTGTGAGAGAGTTGAAGGCACTTCGTATCGCTAAATACTGGGGCAAAGGAGAAGACTAAAAGAACAGCAAAGTTCTGCTTGGAGTAGTATATACCTCACTCAGCTACAGTTGCAGGCCTTACTTATTTATAACTTTATAATATTTGGCCAGCATAAACTCATTTAGTAAGAGTTAATTAAAAGTGCTTTGCTTCAAAGTAGATTGTGATTCCTAGCATTCATCCAGCAAACATTTAACATGCTTTCCTCCATTTGTGCGTGGCACAGATGCATGCCAACATTATTTGCTCTGCCTTTCCTCTAGTCTACTTCAGGGATTAAGCTGGCTCGTAGAGTTGTCCTTTAAAACTGCAATGAGGGACAAATTAAGGGAAGCGATTGGTGGTTGGCTTTCCCTCCCAGTGGCTTTCCTATTTCATCACAGTGTGGGAAAACAAATAAACAAACCCTGACATTTGCTTTCCTTAATCTTGTGGTGGAGTGAAGTGGGTTTGCCTGATCTGAGAATCAGAGACCAACCATTTAGCTATTCTTAAAGAGAGGTCTAATACTTTCTTATAGAAGCATGCTAAACACGCATTTTAAAAGAAGTCCAGTACTGTTTTCCAAGAACAATGAATGCATGTTTATAAACAGCCTGCATAAAACCTGACATTCTTTCAGAATTACCAGAGATTTTTTGAATGGCTCTTTGGGGAATCCAGTTGCCATGTCAGTTCATAGCACAAAGCAAAAATGGCCACAGAGTGCAGTGTCAAAGGGAGGGGCAAATACACTGTATCCCAAAGAACTAAGAACTGGCAATCCTTATCCTTCCTATGGTTGTTGTTGAAGGGCAAGAAATAGCCAAGCTAGGATTGAAAGAGGAT
Source organism: Boaedon fuliginosus (assembly GCA_027560395.1). Taxonomy (NCBI): domain Eukaryota; kingdom Metazoa; phylum Chordata; class Lepidosauria; order Squamata; family Lamprophiidae; genus Boaedon; species Boaedon fuliginosus. The sequence goes on along the minus strand of JANHGC010010481.1, from coordinate 118,121 downwards.
AAAAGATACCACTTTAACCTTGGATTGTTTTGCACATGTGCCTTTGAATCAGTTTTGGTTCCTGATGACTGCCTGAACTAGATCTTGCAGTTTTCTTGACAAGGTTTTTGGAAGTAGTTCACCACTGCCTGCTTCCTTGAGCTGACAGTGAGTGACTTGCCTAACACAGGGATGGGTTTCTCCCGGTTTGCTGGTTACCCGCTTTGTGGACGTGCTTCTGGTTCGGCCATCAAAAGCGCGCTGCACGGGATCGCCTTCAAAATCTTTGTGATATTCTGAAAACACTCTGATCCAACAGCTGTGCAGCGGCTAGCTGTTGCAGTGGCTGCACAGCTGTTGGATCAGAGTGTTTACAGAAT
>JANHGC010010481.1:97511-107646 GCA_027560395.1 Boaedon fuliginosus | reverse complement strand
AATGGAATGGAATGGAATGGAATGGAATGGAATGGAATGGAATGGAATGGAATGGAATGGAATGGAATGGAATGGAAGAGTTGGAAGGGACCTTGGAGGTCTTCTAGTCAGGAAGGAAACCCCATAACATTTCAGATATACTATTTCAGTGTTGGAGCATTCACAACTTCTGGAAGCAAGTTGCTTCACTGATTAATTGTTCTAATTGCCAGGAAACTTCTGCTTAGTTGCTTCTCTCCTAGATCTGAGCAGCAGTGGATCTGAGAACCAAAATCAATAACTGCCATTATTTTCCTCAGACTGACATTTCTATACAGGAAGTTCCAAGCATTCACCTGAGAGTGAATAACACTAATTATGGCAAAAGTCTAATCCAAAACAATCATTTACTTACTCCTGACTAAACTGAGAAAAGTACACCAAGGCATCCTTTCCAATAGAATTTCTGTATCTCTTGACGATCTCATTTTCTAATAGCAATAGTGCTCTTCTGGACTTGGAAGCTATTCATTTGTTTTAAAATCAGTCTACAGAGGAGGTCCCATGGCTCTGGGAGTGGACTGAAACCCATGCTGATGTTGCACAATTTGGGTTGAAATATCCCTTAACTTCACCTTCTTTCTTTGATGGGTACTGATGTGAGACTTACCTGAAGAAGCTGTGACATCTTTGTAGGCAGAAAGTCTTGCAGAGATGTAAAAATGTTTTCCATGGCACCGATCAACATCAGTCAGGTAGAACTTAGATACCCCATTTCCTTCAAGATGAAGGATACTTAAAAGTGTGTAATAGTCATGTAACTTTGCCATGAGCTGTGGTGGCACAGTGGTTAGAATGCAGCATTGCAGTCTAACTCACTGTTCATTGCCAGAAGTTCGAATTTGACTGACTCAGGTTTGACTCAGCCTTCCAGCCTTCCAAGGTCGGTAAAATGAGGACCCAGATTCTTGGGAGCAATATGCTGACTCTATAAACTGCTTACAGGGGCCTGTAAAGCACTTTAATGTGGTACATAAGTATAAGTGCTATTGCTATTGTTATAAGACTAGCTTTATATCTTACAAAAGACAAGTGTAAGGAAGGGATAAATTGGAAGTGTAATACCCAATGTGTACAACTTTTTGTCTCTCTCTCCATCTAGTTGAATGAGAAAAAGATGATTGCATACTAACAGAAGGAACAACAAAGCAAGGTGTGTATCAAACCAGCTGCAAAATGTGCCTCTGAATTTAGCCTTCGTTCTGCGCACTAGAGCGCTGTGTCCTAATATTATAAATACCAAGGCTGACAGGGCTTTATTAATAGTGTGAGAGGTGTTTATTGCTCAGCAACAGTTAGTAGCTCAGAGGTTATTGATATTACATGCCAAGGTCTGAAGACTTTGTTGTTATGGAGTCAGTTCACTCATTTTATTACTTTGCTCATTTGTGAAGAGAAGTCAGCTTTTTCTTTGCTTTGGACTAAAGTGTCAGGTGCCAGTCACTATTGCAAATCTATACAAAAAAGATCACCAGTTGGGTTCATAAACAAGGTGATTCTCTTCATGGTGAATTTTGGAATGCTTTATTTAAAAAATGATAACAAAGGTGTTAGGACAGTTGCAACTAACTTTATATGGGCTGTACTATACTATACACACCAAACCATAAATTAGCCAACCATGTTTTAATTGGGTTGTGCAAACTCAGCCAGGGTACCTAGGTAGTTTGCAGCTGCTTGATGTAAACTCATAAAATTAGATTACTATAATTGAATAAATCATGAGACATAATTTACAGTATAGAGAAGGATCAGAAGTGAGTGGGGGGAGGCATTTGACCTGTCCTTTTATGGGTACAAGTGCCAGTAGTTGGTAGTCCATAAAGGATACGGACTATGAGCCATATTATCTCCTGCAGTGGGCAGGAAACAGGAAGCAAAATTGGGCGGAGTCAATATTAAAGTGGGTTGGCTAGAGTCACCTCATACTCTTTCACATATATCCTTACCCAGCCCATTCTATCCACTCCCTCATTTCTTCATTTCTCTCTCCTACTTTACCTTTGCTTTTTTTATGCCTCCTTTATTTAACCCACTGTTTCTCCAGGCTCTTATGAAAATTCTTAACAAGTCTCTGCTGAGGGACAAAGAACCACCTTCCCAAATCCTTTGCCAGAAGAGGCTGAAGTTCCACAGACCTGGAATTGTAGATTCTTCATTAAGTACAGTAGCATTCTTTGTACAGGCTTCTTCAATGTACACCTCCCATTCAAGATACCCACTGTGTCTAAGTGGGCACTGTCCCTAAGTGGTGCTCTACAGGAAGCAACGGCAAAATCCTATAGGCTAGGGCTGTCAAAGTTGCACCCATGGGCCGGATGTGTCATGGGCTGACCACGCTCATGCCCAGTTTAGCTAAGGGGGGGGAGTTGCAATACATCACGTGATGATGTCATGACGACATGAGTTTGACACCCCTGCTATAGGCTCCAACTTGCCTTTCCTTTTGGACTGCCATGTTTTGGGCCAATGAGCAGCTCTTCTCTTTGCACACAAAGGGCACCCAGACTGACAGTGTTCCTCTCCAGCAATAATAGGAATTAGGCAATTTCTACATGGTAATTTCATTTTTGAAATTACCTTCATCTTTCTTTTTTGGCAGCTTATCCGGAAATCTGACCTTCATGGAAGCTAGGAAGAATACAGGTAGCCCTCGACTTACAACAGTTCATTTAGTGACTATTCAAAGTTACAGCGGTACCAAAAAAAGTGACCATGTTTCACAGTTATAACTGTTGCAGTATCCCCATGGTCACATAATCAAAATTTAGACAACTGACTTCTATTTATGACGGTTGCAGTGTCTTGAGATCATGTGATCCCCTTTTGTGACTTTATGATAAGCAAAGTCGACCATGGTATCCTTCTGGGGTGGCTTCGGGAATTGGGAGTGGGGGACACCGTATTGCGGTGGTTCTCCTCCTACTTCTCGGGCTATATCCAGTCGGTGTTGGTGGGGGGACAGAGATCAATCCGAGAGCCCTGCCTTGTGGGGTTCCTCGGGGCTTGGTTCTCTCCCCTCTCCTATTTAACATATACATGAAACCGCTGGGTGAGATAATCCGACAACATGGGGTAGGGTATTATCAGTATGCTAATGATACCCAATTATACATCTCTGTCCCTGATCGAATTAGTGATGCCGCTGAGGTGATGTCCCCCCTCCCCGGATGTATTGAATGTTGATTTAAATATTTTATATTGTACAATATTGCATTTTAAACTGTTGGTAGCTGCCTCGAGTTCCCCCTGTCTGGGGAAGAGACTCAGGGTATAAATCTTATAAAATAAAATAAATAAAATAAAATAAAGTCAATGAGGAACCAAGATTCACTTAACAACCAGGTTGCTAACTTATCAACTGCAGCAATTCGCTTAACAAATGTGGCAAGAAAGATCAGAAAATGGGGCAAAACTCACTTGACAAATGTTTCACTTAGCAACAGAAATTTTGGGCTGAATTATAGTTATGAGTTGAGGACTACCTCAACTTGCAAGAATAATAGTGAATTCACGCCGAAGCAGTAAAAATCTAAGTATCAGAAATATGTTACTATTATTTCTTTGTAACCATTATTAAATTTTAACCAAAACTTAGTCAAAAGTCAGTCAATGATTACAATATACAGTATTCACTAAAAATGCTGGCAACCTGGAGCATATTTTTCTTAAGGCTGCTTATACAGTCTTCTCTTATCTCCTTAACTGAAACAGGCAAAGATTTGCCTGTTTCAAAAAAAGATATTTTTTTTAAATAAAAGCCAATAGTGATGAGATCAGCCTCTATTGTAAATGTGTAGCCCAAAATTTCCACACACCCTTCAAAGGAATCCCACGTACCTTCTTTCTCTACCGGCATTCGAAACTATATTCCTTATAGGATCAAGAATTTATTTCTATTTATTTATCACATTTGTAAAGCCGCCCATCTCGCATGAAAATGACTCTGGGTGGCATACATAATTTATGGTAAGATGGAAACATTGCTTTATCCATCCAGCAGTGAGTATGACTGTGGTCAGAGCTGGATGGAATTCTAAGTGCATCTTAGTCATCTTTTCTGGAACCATATTTACCAAAAGGGTGGGGAATTCGTTTCAGTTACACCACAATCAGTAAATAAATTTCCCTTTCTGGAAGTGATAGCCTTTCATCACGTTTTCTGCTCTTGCTTCAGAGGAAGTCCTGCTTGCTCCACAGTGCCAGGTGTATATCTTGCTCTGCAATCTGTTTTCTGGTATGTCTTGCATCCATCCTGTTCTCACAATGCAGTTTGCTAAAGTGCTACATCCCAAAGTTATACATGCTCTAGTTTTGATTCACAGGCAATTGCAAAAATAAAATAAAATAAAAAATAATCGGCGTCCCCAACAGAAGAAATGTAAAATGATGTCTCTGTGCTTAATTTTTTCCCCCTTCCCTCTATCCTTTTGTCCAGTGTGTTGTGCTTATATGCAGTATCTCCTTCCCATTCCAATTTTAATTTCACTTGTAGGCATGTATATTATGTGTGAATGTTATTTTACTGACAGTAACTATAGGATGAGCAGAGGTGTCTCTGTTAAATTGCACAACAAATAATTATTAGGAAGGTTGCATCAGTGGCTTGAGCCCCTACAGCCAACTGACTGTAGAACTTGAAAGCTTCCTCATTCTTCCACATTACAACTGATAGTGTCCCAGTTTGGTTTTTAAAAAGGCAACAAAAAGGGTTTCATGTTATATAAAAGCCAAGGACCCAAAGAGTTCTGCATTACTTCCCGCACTACATTCTAGACTAGTGTTTTTTGAACTTGGCCATTTTAAGATGAGTGGACTTTAAGTTCCAGGATTCCTCTGGAATCAGCTCCCTGCGGAGATCAGGATCATCCCCACCTTGTTGGCCTTCCGTAAAGCCACAAAGACCTGGCTCTGTCGGATGGCCTGGAATTAATATGCCCCCACTTTTTGAACATGTTGACTATTGTTTAGCTTTTTTATATTATTTATTATGTATTTTAACTTGCTGTTAGCTGCCTCGAGTTCCCCCTGACCGGGGAAGTGAGGTGGGGTATAAATCTAATAAAATAAAATAAATAAATTTCCCAGCAGGCATTCTGGGAATTGAAGTCCACATTCTTAAACAAGCAGGCCTAGATGTTTTTGATTTGAGTACAAAACAGAGAAAGACAACAGCAGCCAAGCAGGATTGCTCAGTTCCTGTTCTACTATAAGTCGTCTATCAGGATGGCCAAAGCATTTAAGGTATGAATGACTTAAAAAATGCAATTGGAAACTATCTCATCCAAGAGATACTGATTTTATGGAACTATCACCCACTCAAGAATTTTGCCCAAGAAAATAATATTAGCAACCAGCCATAGTTGTTGCAATTTTCTGAGCCTAGGGAGCAGTTTTACAGGAATAGTCTTTCAACCACATCCTTCAAGATGTCTAGGGACGCCTCCCCTGTCTCTTATTGCTTGTAAAGAGGTCATTTGTCATCTTCTGAACCTAGTTATCCTATCCTTGCTGTTCTTTGCTTGGTAGGCTACACTGTTTGAGATATTCATGCATATGAATCACAGATTGAAGCACTCGCCACAGTGAATATGAATGTTTTCATTTGTAAAATGCTTAGTGACAAACATCTACCAGATATATATTGGGCCTTTCTGTACATCACCTGCTAGATCAAGCTGGAGATATTTTGACTACATTGTCACCCAAGCTGGAAAATAATATTGGGAAGAAAATGGGATTGTATAGGAAATAGAAAGAGGGATACAAGGCTGTGGCAGTTGCCTAAACTGGGTGAAGGAGTTGCAGAGGGAACTTTGGACTAGAAGTTCTGCAGTAACACTCCAACTCCAAGTAACATGGACAACGGAGAAAGATTTGCACTGTTTGTAGTATACAGTAGCGCAATGTTTGTCCTCTTGTTTGAAGACAACTCAAAGCTATTTGAACTGCAAGCTTGTATCCTTACTGCACAGCCACGTTTGGCATAGTGCAGGGCTGTCAAACTCCCAGATGCATCACGGCTGGCCATTCCCATGCCCAGTTTAGTGAAGGGGGGGAAAGTCCCAATATGTCACATTACACTGCTGTGACAACATGAGTTTGATACCCCTGGTATAGTGGTTAAGGGGTCAAGTCTTGCCTTTGGCATAAAGGCAGCTGGAGGATCTTGGGCCAATCATTTTCTCTCAGCCTTAGGTCATAATTTGTAAGCTACTCAGAGTCATCTTATAGGGGAGATGGGCAGCATAAAAATTTAATTAATAAATAAAAATAAATGGCAAACCACTTCCAAGAAACCTTGCCAAGAAAACTCCAGGGATTTGTCCAAGCAATCTCCAAGAACTGGATATGATTTTAGAAGAAGAAAAAATATTCTTACTGGAAGAAAAAGTAAAATGAGTCAAGGAAAGAATTTTTACATGGCAACACACCAAGAAAGGTGAGAAATTTCTGAATAGGAGAGGTGAAACTTCTCAGGAAAGGCAGAGAAAGGAAATGAATGCCAAAAATTTTGAAGACAAGAGGGAAAAAGACACATGGAAGCATGTAATCCAGAGAAGGAAAAGGATCAGGGGGTAGTGTTAGTGCACTTCAGCAACTGATACCAGGCTTCATGGAATGAAAGAGAAGATACTCAGATCCCCTTGAGTCAAAGAAACCAAAAGGGCATTCTGAGAAGGAAAAGACATGTGCCATTTCCTTAATGAGAGAAACTCAGGCCATCGTTTTCAGACCTGATATATAGTGTGGGAGATTTGTTTCCTCTTAGGTACCCACATAAGATGGGATGACACACTACCTCATCAAACTCACCAGTTATTGTCCCTTCCTAGTGATTCATATGGAAATGACTGACACTGATGGAAAAGATTTTAAACAAGTTGTTTGATTATGATGGGAAAATGTAGAAACTGAGAGTGTAAATTGTTTTAATCAACTGAGAGTGATGGTATAATCCTAGAAATGAAGAACTGAGTATTTATGGTACCACAAAGACAGTTTTGAGTTCCTCTACCATGGACTGCGTAAAGGACTCCTGACAAAATATAAGTTACCTCACATGCAGACTGTTTGACAGGAACTTTCCCAATCTTATAAACTTTGTTAAACTTGAACTAAAGGGGGAGGGCAGTAAAAGCCAAGAATCAAATACACCATCAAGGACTGAAGCTGATAATGCAGCAGACATAGAGAAAAGCATGAGAATGGAAAGCAGCTTAGAGATTTGCAAGAAAGAACAATAGCAAAAGAAAGCAGGGAGAATTTGAAATCTCAACAGTAGGAGGCAAATATAATGTTACAGGCATAAATGAAAGGTTATTACACATAATTAGAACACAGTCCTAGAATCTATAACTTATTTAATAGGAGTAGCTTCAACATAAGGAAGGTTTGGACAGAAATTCATGAACTAAACATGGAAGTTCTGTTGAAATATAAGAATAAAAGTAACAACTGTCATCATTGTAAAGGTTATAGTAGGCTGTCTGGAAAGGTAGAAAATATAGAAATATATTTTTATCTATAAAAGAGAAGTGTGTGTGTGTATGTGCTCTGTATGCTCCTACATGCTGCAACCAATCTCGCTCAAGCTTTGCACATACATACCTTGGTGTAAGATCAGCACTGGAAGGGTCATGAACACCTTTGTGGGGTCTGCACCCCCAAAAAAGGGTGCCGAAGTGCACAGCCCACCCACATTTCACTGCCAAGCTCTACTGCACATGTGCAGAGGGCTCTAGGTAACACATGCAAATCAGATGCTCTACAGCCAATAGAAGCAAGGCATGCAAATCTTACCAATAGGTAGGAATGCGTTGAAGAAGTAAACCTTGGGAAAAAGTTATCATGCTATACTTGAGTTCATAATATCAAGATGAAGAGAAATAGAGAAGAGTCAGACTTGTACTTCAGAATTTGGAAGATTGGTTTTGGATGAATTTGGATAAAAATTACTAGATTCAATGGCTTGAAATCATATTTAGAATGACATAAAGAGATAGAAAAAGGTGAAAAAGTAGGACTGAGTCTAAATTTCAAGAAAACAAAGATAATCACAATAGCTGCAGAAGGACACGAGGTGTGTACAATAATAAAGGAGGAAGTTGAATTAGTTCAAGAATTTATCTTCCTTGGATCAAAAATTGTTCACGGTGGTAGTTCTATACCTGTAATCAAATGCAGAATAATCCAGGGCCACAGTGCAACAGTTAATATGAATAAGATCTGGAAAATGCTCTAGATATTGTATACTTAGGTTTCAGTAAGGCATTTGACAAAGTAGACCCCAATCTACTTCTTGGACAAACTTGAACAATAGGCCCTATCCAACAAAATTAATTTTAATGGAGAGAAAAGTGAAGTTTTACATTTAGGCAGGAAACATCAAAGGTATAAGTACAGATTAGGCAAGTCCTGGCTCAAAAACCGTAACTGTTAGAGGGACCTTGGAGTCCTAGTAGATGATCACTTGAATATGAGCCAGCAGTGTTCAGCAGCCAAAAAGGCTAATACAATCCTGGGTTGTATAAACAGGCATAGAATCAAGATCACGTGAAATATTAGTGCCACTTTATAAAACCCTAGTAAGACTAGAGGTGGAATACTGTAACCAATTTTGGTCACTATACGACTACTGTAACTACTACTACTATTACTACTGTTGGAACTTTGGAAAAAGTTCAAAGAAGAGCAACTAAGATGATCAAAGGCCTGAATATTAAACCATATAAAGAACAGTTACAAGTTTTGGGTTTGTCTAGTCTAAAGAAAAGAAGAATTAGGGGTGACATGGTAGCAGTATTCCTGTAATTGAGGGACTGCCACAAAGAAGAGGGGGTCAAATTATTCTCCAAACACCAGAGGGCAGATTAAATTATTCCCCAAACACCCTCACCTGTTTTTGGAAATGGTTCGAGACAGAACGCACACACACACACACATACACACATGAGAGAGAGAGAGAGAAATGAGAGGGAGGAAGGGAGGGAGAAAGAAATGAGGGAGGGGGAGAAAGCGACAGAGAGAGAAAGAGACAGAAAGATGAGAGAGAGGGAGAGAGAGAAAGAGAGAGGGAGAAAGAGAGGGAGAGAGATGAGAGATATTAATATAAATACAAAAGGCAGGCTAGTTAGAGCAATACTTTCTTTTCTGTGGGAAACGGGTCGAAATGGCTCTTTGAGTGTTTAAGGTTGCAGACCCCTGTCTGAAATGGTATAGGTTCTCCTGCTTGAGCAGGGGGCTGGACTAGAAGACCTCCAAGGTCTCTTCCAGTTTTGTTTCTATTCTATTCTATTCTAAAAACAGAGATATTCATATAAATACAAAAGGCAGGCTAGTTAGAGCAATAATCTTCCTTATAACGTATGGGTGTGAGAATTAGACACTAAAAAGGGCTGGGAAGAATTGGTGCCTTTGAACTATGGGCTGGTGTAAATTATTGCATATACTATGGACAGCTAGAGCAACCAACAGAGAATCATACAAAAACCAGAAACATCACTAGGGGTCAGAATCAGAAGACCACATATGATTTACTTTGGCCATGTCATGCATGCAAATTCATTGGAGAAGTAAGTGATATTAAGAATGACTAGTGGATCAAGAAGAAGGGACAAGCAAAGAACTCACTGGCTTGATACTATACAGATGAACATCTAACAACTGAAAGGAACTGTTTAATAAGGTAATATAGAGAGCACTTGCTTATAAAGTCACCAAGAATCGTACACAACTGAATGGTTAAAACTACTACTACTAGAATAGTATACAGAACTGTTGTTGCAAACTGGCCAGTGGTATTCTTAAAGAGAGGAAGTCATACAGATCTTTTAAATAGATAATATTTAAATGGATGGACAGAGAACACTATCCCTTTCTTCAAAAAAGGGAAAGAAAAAGGAAGAACCAAAATTTGTAGACCGCTCAAACTGATATTGATGCTAGGAATTCAGGCAGATTATTAGCAGCATGTTTGCAAGCCCTGGAGAAGAAAAAATGAAAGGCATGTATACAAAATTATATATATATATATATATATATATATGTAAGTCTTGTTGTGATCGGGTCTTTTCCCGTGTAGGCTTGAGAATAT
>JANHGC010010481.1:69610-85771 GCA_027560395.1 Boaedon fuliginosus | reverse complement strand
TGTTTATTTATTTATTTGATTTATACCCCGCCTCTCTTCCCCCAATGGGGAACTCGAGGCGGCTGTTAACTGTCTTCTTCACCCTCACCCTCCCCTCCTCTTCTTCTTGCCTCCTTCTCTTGCTCTTCATCATCCTTTTCTCCCTCTCCCATCCTCCTCACATGGAATGTTAGGAAGTGAGTGGACCGAGTGTGTAAAATGGGGGCAAAACCTAACAACTACTTGCTTAGCCATGGAAATGTTGGGCTCAACGTGGTTGTAAGTCAACAGAGGATAAGGTATCCGTGGGCCAAATTCGGGCCAGATTGGTGCTGCCATGGAAGAGCCTATTGAGGACATACCCACAAAGTCACAAAGTCACACTTCTCTTTTATATATATATGGATTGTATACAAAGAAGTTTTTTTTCTTTAAATCAATCCTGCCCAATTCTTTACTTATGTGCTAGTCGGATGTGCTGCAAAATTAACACACAGGCTCTGACACTTTTGCTCATGTGTACAGATCTAGAGCAGCAATCCCAGCCAAGGAGAAAAATCAGGTGACTTAGTAGGTTCCTCCTGCTGCAGCTGTAAACTCTTGGAGAAATGCATGTGAAAAAATATCTAATGCAAAAAGTACTCCTTTTCTTCCTAGAAACAGTTTATTTAAACTTTGGAAGGAGATGCCGTAATAAAGGAGGAAGTCCTGAGGTTAATGGACAGGATGTGTCCTGGATCTTGTTCAAGTCTCTTGGTTGGCATCAGTTTTTCTCTCCTAACCACAAGCAAAGTAAGCATCACAAGAACACAGAACTACTAGCAGGACAGAGAAAGCATGTTTACTTCAGTAAACTTTCACAAAGTTTTACATTCATTAATGCCACATTCATCCAGAGGCACACCATGAAAAAAGGCATCAAGGATAAGAGGAATTTCAGCTTAACCCAAACCAGAGGGAACCCAATACCGATATGGAGATTTACAAAGCAAAGTAAGCCACCTGAAGGAGTGGAAAGCTATAGTCCCAGAGGGAAGACTGTGGCCACGGTGCTCATTCAATCACAACACTCTTACATCTCTGAGTCACTCTGCCATTCAGCTGAATAACATGTGCACCAGAAGAGTAAGCCAAGCTAGCAGCATTTCCCTGGGCAATCCACTGATGGCTCCACAATTTGAATTCATGAGAATTCAATTAAGCTAGGACATCTATAAGAACAGCACAACTAACTAAAAATATCCTCCCCAACCCCCATTCTCTCTCTCTCTTTCTCCTCCAGCTTCCAAGCCAAATTGCAGACCATGAACCACCTTAATATCCCCTCACAGGGCACACATGCATTTATTTGTAAGATATAAATTGAAAAAGTATATCCATATTTGATCAGGCTAGCTAATGTCTAGAGAAGAAATCTATTTTATCATTCAATAACACTACACAAATCCCAAGGTAGATGTCAGTGTCACATTACAAGATCAGCTACTTCCATTCCCACAACACAACTCATCTACAGTCACCACAATGCAGTATTTCCAGATGCTTTGAACTACTATCTCATTGGCCCTAGACTGCGACACCAATAGCCTGGGACAGATATTCCAAAAGCACTATAGAAGGCACCATGCTGGGGAGTGCTGGCGATAAAATGAATGTAACTCTCTTTATTCCACCTTTCATGTTTGATATGCAAAGTTAATTCACATCAGAACACTGCTCAACCTTTGATTGGGCGTACATGGCTTTTGGTTCATGAAAGGGCACACTCCCTTGTTCTAAGTGAGATAGCAGAGCCCCCATGCACAGCCTTAATGTTAGACATTTATGAAAGTTGCTGTAAACATCAGCAGGTTTTTATAAAAGCAGCAAAGAAAAGGGAGGGCAATGGTCTCCAAACGCATGTGGAAGGAAAGTTGCAGCTAGAATCCATTTGAAAAGGGATAAAAGCTTTCAGGTTAATTTCATGCTGTTCCTGACATATTTTTTTATAAGTAAACAGTTTCAAAATGGCCTCAAGGCATAAAGGAACCACAGCTGTCAAAGCTACATGTGTGACTGTAGCTAAGAGGAATGGATTCAAGGTATAATTCTTTAGATTATTTCTTTTTTAAAAAAAATCAGCAACAACCAGCTCTTATTTGTAGTGATCTGGGAAAGAAAGAAGGGAGGACACCAATTTAGGGGAAGGATATAATCTAGGTCACTTACTTTTCTTGTCTAATTATGACTTCTTTCTTTTGTCTGTAATGGAAGAAAAGAAGAGCAGGATTAGAAGAGAACTAGCAATAAATACAAAGATCCCATCCACGCTTTTACCACCCCACTTTCAGCAGCAAACATAATAAAGGATGCTCTTTCTGCCTTCCAGCGCTGCCCGTCTCAGTCTTCCAAATGTTCCAGACTACCAATTCCATTATCTTTGTCAACTGGCAATGTTATCTGGGGAGAATGGCAGCACAAGCTTAAAATGCCATAGGACCATCAGGATGGCAAAAGTTAGCCTTAATTATGGTAGCCAGGGGCAGGAAAAGAAGCACATTTCTTTCTGACCAAATTAAAATGCTGTTCAGATGTTATGCCCAAATATATGCATTAAAAAGTCATACCTTTTGTCCTCACCCCCAATATCCCCAGCTCTATTTCCCTTTGCCCAACACTAACTAAGCAGCAAAATCTGAAGGGAGGTTTTTGTACATGTTGACATGAAAACGACTATTACTTGCATGGACGTCAGAGCTCTGCCTTTTACGGATCTATTTATAATTAGATTTATATCCCAATGTTATTTTGTACAACTCAAGGCAAAATATACAATAGTTCTGTTTTTTCTACAATAAACCTGTACAATGAGTTGGGCTGAAGAGGTGACTGCCCAAAGTCACTGAACTCACTTTCACGCCTACGGAGGATTAGAACTTGTGGTCTCTGGGATTCTAGCCCAGCACTTTAGCCACTATAACGAAGTGGCTCCCTTGATTGTAATTATGTTCTCATGATCATGTAAACTTATGTAACAAAGGTTGGAAGTTAAGGGTTCAGAGCACCTAGGGACATACGTACAACCACCTGTTTACTCAGTTGGAGCAGAACAGCAATACAATGTCTCTCAACCAGTTGCTGGTTCTCAATTGCACCTACCCAAAGAATGTACCAAGCAGCCAGTGAAATTTCCATGACAGAGATTGAGAGCATGTAAGCACACAGATACAAACACATTCATTCTGTGACCTAGAAGCAGCCCCTTAAGGAATGCTTCTCCTGCTGAAGCAATGTTGATGCAACTGAGGTTTCTTAAGATGACAAGTTAAAGCCCTCCTGTTACTGGACAGTGGACTTACATCATCTGTCAATCAAGATGGGTGAAATCACCAAGCCAGTTGGCTAGCAAGGAAAAACCCTTCCCAATACAAAGCAGGACCTAAACCAGAAGAGTTTGGGTGGGTAGGTGGGTACAGGTGGGCAGCTGGGTATAACTGGTACAATGGCCTAATTCTTCTACAAATTCAATCAGAAAAGCTCTCCGTCCTTACCTGCATTCACATTTACTGTGCTGCTGGAAGCTCATCGGATGTATATGCTGGCTGCGAATGTGTTTGATTTTCATGATCTAGAAGGAAAAAAATGTGGGCAGAAAGGAGAAAGAAAAAAGATGAACAGTGAGTCAGGTTTACAAATGGGTAATGTTCAACAGCCATCTCACAAAACAAATAAGCAAAATAATGCTAAAATCAAGGGGGCAAAATGAAGGCTATATTAGTTAGCATCTTTAAGCTACCATCCGATCCCCGTTTACAGATCCTTTGATATACAGATTCTAAAATCTGGATGTTATTTAAAGAGAAATAAGCAAGGCATATATAGAATAATAGATCTAGGGCAAGTAAAATGGTTATTTCATTTATTAGGCTAAGTACCAAAGTCTTTTAAAGTGTTTGGAAAGTGTAGCAAACACGGGAAACCTGAAACCTGAAATGTAGGTTGTTATTACATGGGCATGTGATCTATATGTCTCTCTGTGCGTTCCTATGTATGTAGTAGCACAATCAAAAAACGGTCCCTGAATTTTCAGGGAGAATGATACCAAAGATTCAAAAGAATGTTTACAAAACACATCTCCTAACTTTACTAGTCTTCCCTTTGGAGAATATATGAGCATCACACTAAGGTAAAGGTAAATGTTCCCGCACATACGTGCTAGTCGTTCCCGACTCTAGGGGGCTCATCTCCATTTCAAAGCCGAAGAGCGATCACTGTCCGAAGACGTCTCCATGGTCATTGTGGCCGGCATGACTAAACACCAAAGACGCACGGTGCTAAGGATTCGAACTGCCAACCTTTCTGATTGACAAGCTCAAGAGTCTTAGCCACTGAATCACTGTGTCCCTTGAGCATCACAGTAGCCACAGCCATATTTATAGTTCTTGAAATAACAAAGGACTCCAGGGCAATTTTTTTTCTGTTGTTTTGTTGGAGGGGGTGATTTTGTTTTTAATTTTTGGCTGCACTTTTTGAAATCTCAGAAGTACTTCTGACCTACTCATATTGCCCAGGGACAACCTGACCTAGTCACGTTGCTCTGGTCACATTAAAAATAGGTAAACGTTAGGTATGTCTGGGCCTATCGGCTCAGATAAAGAAGGATGGGGGAAGTACATGATAACTGTCTTTAGTAATTGAGGGGCTGTCACAAACAAGAGGGGATTGATTTCTTCTCTAAGGGCAGGAAGTAATGGGTGTAAGCTTGTTAAAGAGAGATGCAACCTAGAAATAAGGAGAAATTTCCTGACAGTGAGAACAATTAATTAGTGGAATATCTTGCCTCCTGGTGCTGTGGGTGCTCTATCACTGGAAGCTTTCAAAACTAGACTGGACAACTATTTGGTTGAGATGGTATAAGGCTCTTGCCTTGAGCTGGGAGTTGGACTAGAAGACCTCTGATGTCCCTTCCAGTCCTATAATTCTATGATTCACCTTTCACTATTCTTTCCTCATCCAACAGATACAAGTGGTTATATTAGGAACTGGGTGTGGTCCCAGACCACCAGTTGATCCTTCCCAAAATTATAGAAACCATCCATAGTGGAATTTATTAAAGAAAACAAGACAAAACTGCAGGTAAAAAGACCCTTCCTCACTGCTAAGTCACCTTGACTGTTAAACCATAGTCTCACCTCCATGGTGACATTGTACACTTCCGTAGGCACACATTCTAGCGCTTCATCGTTACAGCATCCTGCACATCTCATCAGGGGCACACAGGATGGTTTGAAGATGTATTCCACCTCATCAGGATACTCCTGGAAAATATCTACCATGGTCTCAATTGACCTGCAGAAACTGAGCTCAAAGACCTTCATAAATGAGATAACTAGAAAACAAAGGGGAGGGAGAAAGGAAAAGGGGGATTAGTTACACTTATTCTGTGAAGTCTAACATTAACATTACAATGTAGTGTAGACATGGACTTAAGGCACAAGGACCACTGACTCTGCCCTTTCTACTGGATTCTTATCTAACAGTTTCACCAAAATACAGGCTCTCAGTAAATGCATTAGCCTACTTAAAATGTACTTAAGGCCTAAGAAGGCAGACTATAGAGATTGTGGATGAGCAAGATATGATGAATCACTGACAAGTTTAGCATCTGTGTTGTCTGAATTTTAACCAGCTAGGCACTGAATGCATTTGCAAGGTGGAAATAAAAAGTGATTCATAAAGCCACAAGTCTCATGGCATGGTGGCAGTTTGTTAGAGAAGCTTTACCTTGAAGTGAATGGAAAGGGAACCTGCTCATTTCAGAAACCCAGAGGCTCCAACCCAGTGTCCCCTCACATGTAAAATAACACGGCTCCTATTTGATGTTAACCTAACAGCTTCTCTCAAAAGCACAGCTGCTGAGGAGGACCAGATACAATTTCCTCAGAAAATTTTCTGCAGTGGGACTATCACATTTTCCAGGACTCATCACACAGTGCCATGTAGTTGGAAAATATGTTTCTTCCTTTAACTTCTGGTCCTATGCTACTGCCAAGACTATATGGAAAGTAGCTGGAGAAGAAGTAGAAACTCATTCTTAACTCTAGTACACCAGCACAAAAATCAAGGAACTTAATGGGAGGGAAGGTCCTCCCCGCTTCCGTAAACCCACACCACAACATTTCCTCACCCCCTCCAAAATGTTTTAGTTTTAGTTTTACTCCAGCACAGAAATGCCGTTCATTTATGTTTCTACACTACAATGAGCAAACAATCACCTCATTCCCTCCAAAAGCGTTGCCACTATTCTTTGCTGTGCACTCTGGTTGGCTGTGCAAACTTTTTCATAATTTCATATTTACCCAAAGGGCCTCATCATTTGCTTCAATTACTATAAAATTTGATATGCAGTAATTCTGGACTGGATTGAGGCTACAATCCAATTGAAATTATTTATTTATTTATTTATTTATTTTTATTAGGAAAAGGGGTCAGGGGGAACTCGAGGCGGCTCGAAAGAATTTCAGTGCCCAATATTTAGTCTGGATCTACTCCATTATAATATTAACCATTAAGTTTTAATATTAGAAAGGGTTTTAGATTACCTTCTTCAATGAAGCGGGGGAGGTTCTACCTGGGAAATTATGTATTTTATTCCAGCTCAGTCATCAACATTCAGCTTACAAGCCAGCATGGCTAATGGCTGGAAATTCTAGCTGTCATGTCCAAAGCATCTGGACAGCCTACAGTTAGGGTTGAGAAAGTCTGGTCCAAATATGCGAACAGGCGCATGAAATTGGAATTCACGCCACTCCAATTTTTTTATGCAACACAGGGAGAAAAAAAGAATGCAAGGCCCCCAGCCCTAAAAAATTTATACATACACACAAACACACAATTCTACCCTGACCAGGCTAAAGCTAATGGTCCATTGCAAAACAGAGGAGATAAGATAGGCACATGGCTCAATGCACGAGTACAAAATCTATGTTCCAAACAGAAGATGAGATTTTTTTTTAAGCAAAACATGGGCTTGTGCCTGTTCCTCCCACAGGCACATTAGAAGCAGCTAATGGAGTCCTTACTGAAGCAGGAGATACTGTTTGACCTAAGTGTTTTTTTTTCACCTTCCAAGGCCTGCAGTGTCTGCGTTGATAACCCAGTGCGATAACAAGCACAAATTGCTTGCATCATGGAAAAAACAGAAACCAGTAAGCGTTTTAAACAGTCCTGAACCTGTGACAAACCAGCATAAAGGTTGCTCCACTGAAGCACAGGCACGTGCTGGGAGTGGGGAGAGAGAAGAGAGAGAGGCAAGAGTGCTGCATTGTGAGCTCAGGACTCTTGATAATTGCCGAAAGTTAATTCTTGGTCATGTGGGGCTGAGAGGGCCACCATCTGAGAAGGGATTTCTACTGGCTGCCCAGCCTAAGTGCCTATTTAAAGAGACAGTTGCTCAGAGAGAGAAAATGTGTAGTGACGGGCTGTCTCCAGATCAAAAGGAGCACTTCCTTCCACAGCAACCTTATGTCCAAGCCCAAAATCTAGTATCAGCCTCTTCTGCAATTAGGGTAGGCCAACTCTCCCTTGTTCCCCTTCAGGTTGACCTTAACCTTAAAATGAAGCTATCTATAAACAGGAGAATTAAACAATTTAGTGTCTGGAAAACTTGTCGGCACATAACCAGACATGTAATGCCTTGCTTATTATTCACTTCTTTCTGAGCATTAAGAGTGCAAGAAACTTTGTCATAATAACACTGAGTTGAAAACATTATTAGCTCCCTTCTCATGCATCTGCATTCGGAAGAAAGCTAATGGACAGAGACAAAGACTCAAGTGTCTCAAGCAACTTGCCCCTTATGCCGTGAAACAAATTCAGCAACTTTTTCCATGTACAGGTAGTCCTTGACTTACAACCACAATTGAGCCCAACATTTCTGTTGTTAAGTGAGACATTTGTTAAGTAAATTTTTCCCTGTTTTACGACCTTTCTTGCCTCAGTTGTTAAGTGAATCACTGCGGTTGATGAGTTAGTAACCCGGTTGTTAAGTGAACCTGGCTTCCCCACTGACTTTGCTTGTCAGGTCACAACCGGTGACTTTGGGACACAGCAATGGTCATAAATATGAACCAGTTGCCAAGCATCTTAATGTTGATCTCATGATCATGGGGATGGTGAAAAGGTTGTAAGTGTGAAAAATGGTCATAAGTCACCTTTTTCAGTGCTGCTGTAACTTTGAATGGTCACTAAATGAACTGTTGTATGTCAAAGACTTCCTGTAATGAAATTCTATGCCCCACATACACTGCAGGGGAGGTATTCCAAATAGCGGTAAGTATGAAAGTTATGGGGTACTTGCTGTCTTTGCCCCCTAGAATATACCTCGAATAGTAAACTCCATTGCTGGCACACCATTAAGATAATAATTCTAGAAAAAAAGCATTATTCTTCTATGAGCGATGACACAGTGGTTATAGAGTGCAGTACTGCAGGCTACTTCTGCTGACTGCCGACTGACTCCAACTTCAGAGGTGGATAAAATAAGGACCAGATTGTTGGGGCAATATGCTGACTCTGTAAACCGCTTAGAGAGGGCTGTAAAGCACTATAAAGTAGTATATAAGTCTAAGTGCAATTGCTATTGCTATTTCATTTGGAAGTAACATTCCTAAATTAACCTGCCAATCAGTTAGCAAAATAACCCTACAATGCAAATTCAATGCAACCACAGCAACAGAAAAAAAGGTAAGAAATTGCTTTGTCGCCTTCCATCCTTTCATATGAATGATATTCAAACAAAAAAAAATGGTGCAAAATAATAAAGAGATGTGAGTACTCTACTCTAACTTTTAATATACAAATGCAAAAGCAAGGGAAATTAAGAGATATTTGTCAGCCTCTATTTAAAAGAGACTAGTCACTGATACACAAGCAGAAAGAGGCAATTACTTGGCTGCTGGCCTTCTCGTTTGCATTTCAACATATAATAATGTGAATAGTCCAAATTGATCATTTGCATCTTTAAAGCTTCACTATGAGTTCCCCCAATCAGCTACTCTATGGCCCTGCAGAAATCCCAGAACTTTATTACCTAGTTGTGCAAAGTTACTGCAGCAACTGTTTTGCAGTTGCTTGCTAATCACATCTCTTGATATTCTATTATGTCAATTAGATCAGGACTTAGTAAGAAAGTCTGGTTTTATCTGGCTACCAGTTGCCTAGGTGAACGTCTAACCTTTAAGCAGAAGGAAAAAATGTAATTATGATAACCTGCAAAACCCTTGCTGGCCTTTTCTGAAATACAGCATTCCGCAGAGTTCGTATCAGTCTCTGAGCTCAAAGAAATCCAAACAACTCCTTTGTGACAGAGTAGCGCCACAAAATACAAGCCGGTGCTTGAATGTCATTCATGCATTTGCAGCTCGAGATAAAGCATCCAAGCAGTTTTAAATATCAAACTGCCGTGCAAAGGTTTTCTCACATATGTAGAAAAAGGAACAACCGTGTATTCATTTTCAGGGTGAAAAAAAAGAAGAAGTTAAAACCAGTACAGCCATCATATTACAATATAAGGGTGTGCTCTTACAAAGTTATGCTCCCTTAAGACTCTGACAACACTCCTCTGAGTTCACCAGGCCAAAAACTTGATTGCAATTGAAACTAACCTTGGTAAGAGAAAAGGCTGCCCCCTGCTGCTGTCTAACTCTAAGAACAGCAACAAGTGCCACTCCCTGAATGCCCCAAACTAAAGGGATTCTACAGCAGACTTTCTTTCGGCACTGTGGAAAGCAAATTGTTTGCTACAAATCTCCAAGTTACCTGAACATCTACTGTCTAAAGCTTCAAAGGCTGTGAGGATTGATACTAAGTTTAAACCAGTGCCCCCTGCACTGTGAACCCCTTATCAGCAGTTTAGAAACTGTCATTATTCCCTGAATCCCCTCTCAATTTCTTCACTTCTAGTATGTCCGATTTCTACATCGCCTCCTTTCCTTCCTTCCTACCCCATATTTTGCAAAGTACTGTATAAGGTTTGAAGGTTACTGAATATTTTCACAAATTATGTTTTTGCTGGGGAATTTTTTTATGAGAATTCTCTTGCAAGACCCAAGTCTAATAATAAGCAAATGGCTAAAAGACAAACTGCCAAAAATCAGACTATTCTGGCTCCAGATATAACAGAACTTTTTGTAACAACCTGATAGCTTCCCAACTACAGCTTCCATAATCCCCATCCAGTGTGAGTAATATTTCCACAGATGCAGATCCAGGAGTCAGGCAGGAGATGGCTTGTCTAAATTTTTAGAAGCACAATGGAGCTTCCATTCTATTCCATTTTTTATGTATTCAAATACAATGTCCAACAATACAGCAAATGCAGTTGGTTATAATGGCCTATTTGCAAAAATCCTCCCAGGCTCAGCCTTAAGGTGCAGGCGATTCTACTAAACACACCAACATCAAATGCTGTGCATACTGATGCAGAAGAAATTACCATTCCTTACAGTAGGGCATATTGCCATGTAGGCATGTAGCACTGTGGCCTTTAAAAAGATGGATCGACCTTCTCGTTTGTTTCTGGAAAATTATCTGTTCAGTTGGTCAATGCCATGTTCCTTTCAAACTTAAAACACTGATAGTTGGATAACTTTATTTTGTGTCTGAGCAAAACAACATGGGTCAAAGGTCTGTCAGCAAAAAGATGAGACAGGAAATTTTCGAAGTGACTTCCCTTTGAAAATCATGGTAAATTCTTCCAACTATTATTCCCAGAATTGCTGAGGTGCCTGATCTTAGTTTTAAGTAAGGTTTAAAAAAGACTAACATGCCAACATTCCAAGCCAATATATTCTCCCTGACAACCTTCTTCAGCTGGATATTCCCCATGTAGGTTGAACTCCTATCATTCACCGTCTGTGTGATCTGCAGCTGTACTCTAACACATCTGGGTTGATAAGGTTGTCTTTGAAGTTTAATAAAAACATGGTGTTATCTCATTTCTCCTTTAAAGCAAAATACTGTTGTGCATAACTGCAGCTGCTTGATAAAAAAAAATCCTGGGAAATCTTGAAACCCAAGATGTCAAACCTGGCAACTAAGAATCTCCCACTGTCTTCATTTAAACGTTTTCCGCATAGTCATGCTGGAAATCTTTAGTCTATTTCACTCCAGTTAATGATGTCACTTCCATTGTTTCTTGCCACAGAATTACAGTCCAACACCACCTTCACCCCACACCCTCACATACAGTGGAACCTCAGTTCACAAATGCTTCTGTTCACAACCAAATCGGTTCACAACCAAAAAATGAGCTAAATATTCAACCCTATTCACAAACGAATCCTCCAGTCACAACCAAACACAGTGGCAATTTTCCCTGCGTGGTTCAGCCATGTTGGCCAGACTGAGGCTACACTACATTTGGGGCCAGAAGTGGAAGTAGAAATCAATGCTGAGCAGCATCCCGAAAAGCAGCAGGATGCGCAGCCAGTAGCTGCGCAGCCAGTCCCCAGCATGGTCATTTGCCCAGCGCTGGGCGAGAGGCAGGCTGGGCAAAGGTAGTGGATGGATGATCCCGGGCAGAGCAAAGGCGCTGGGTGAGAAGGTGAGCCTTGCACTGCTGGCTGGAGCCCGGGTGAGTCCGAACAGGGCCTCTGCCCCACTGCCACTACAGGAGCAGATGAGAGGCCAAGGGAGGCAGGCAGCGCCCGCTTCTGGCGAAGAGGCGACTGGCTACACCTTTACCCAATTGCCTCTCCCGAGCTGCCCTCCCCAGGCAGGCAGACCGTGCCACCTCTGGAAGGATGGATCGGAGTAGGGAAGAGAGGGAGATCAGCAATCGAGAGCAAAGTTTAGGAACTCCGGGGCGGTAATTGTAAAGGGTGAAGGCAACTCTCCTCCAGCATATTTAACTACAGTACTGTATTTGTGTGCTTCAAAATCGTTTAAAAACCATGAAGTTCATAGGGTCTGGAACAGATCGATCATATTTACCAACCCAATGGTAAAATTTGTTTTGGTTCACAACCAGCTTGGTTCACAACCGAAGTTATGGAAACAATTGTGGTCGTCTACCGAGGTTCCCCTGTATATTCATTTTCCAAATGTTAGCAACGTGAGGATTCCCTCCCCAACAGCTGAGCTAATGAACTCATCCCAGTTCATCTCCTCCTCCTCAAACCATCAAAATTTTCAGCTTCTTGAAGGGACCCTTATTATATACTCATCAAAGGACGGAGGGGGGGAGGGAGGGAGGGAGAGGGAGAGGGAGAGAGAGAGAGAAAGAGAGAGAGAGAGAGAGCACTTACCTTCACCTTCTTGCCTGTCTCCATCCCCCTGGGCAGGAGCAGCCTGCAACACCTGCAAAACCAACAGAGAACTAATCAGAACACAAATCTGGTGCCCTCACCCTACAAACCTTAAAGCCCTTTTTCGATCTCAAGTCATTTTGTAGGTTTCAGTAGTAAAGATCAGGATCTGTGGTACTTTGCAGAACACAAAAGCAAACCAAAAATGGCACATGCCCATTATGTTCTAACGCCCATTTCTCTGCAGAAAATCCAGAAAGAAAATGCAGCTGAATTGTGAACCAAAACATTTGTTGGAAATATGGAACTTGGTGGAGACTTTTTGCTTCTGTTTCTGTAGTCTACAAAATATACTGTACATGCCAGATTCCATATCCATCTGCTTTTAAAAGTGTTGCATACCATGCCAGCATTCCCACTTTGATTCCATACACCTAGAAAGTGCCAAGTTGGCAAATGGTGTGTTACCTGTTGTCTAAAAGGTTAAACAATCATTGACTTTTGAAATTGCATTTTAGTTGGCTTACTACACATTTAAGCTGCTTTTATGATTCAGTGCTAATGAAATTATATTATAGGGGAAGATACTATAGAAAGCTATCACAGAACTTTCAGTGGCCTGAAAGGGAGCTAAGAAATATACAGAGACATTGGGAAAACACAGGTTTTACATTATCAAAACACTGAGTTGTCATTTTCTAAGTATGTAAGAAAAGCTATTATCATACTCTAGACAAGGAAGATCCCCCGAGCAAGATCTCTATTCAGTAAGAACCAATTCAGCTCTATGTTTGCTTTCTGTACTTGGGACAAAAAGAACTCAAAAAGTTTTCTCGGACAGCACTCTCTAGGCAGCAGAATGATCTGCTTTAAGGCAATTATTATTATTAAGATCAATATCTACAATGCAAACCTGAACAGGGGGAGGTGACTGGCAAGTGAGAAAACAATATTGGTGACCTTCTGAAAATGGCATGACAAGGAATCTGAATGTCAATGTTTCAGATCTCTGGGATACTTAGCCAAGGTCATTATCCCAGTTTCAGCAGAGCCCACCTGATTTGCAAATCATGGAGTTGGAATCAGCTGGTGGGTTTCAAGAGCAATCCAGCTGGTTCACTGGGCTGTCAGCAAAAAGTAACAGAGGCTAAGAATGCAATGCTGCACATCTAATTGTTGCACTGTCTACATAGGTTATCCTTCTAAACTGATACCCTCTACGTGACTTGGGACTACAATTCCAAGAACTCCCAGCCCACGTGGCCAATGACTAGGAATTTCAGGAGTTGCCGAGGATTGATCTTTCGGATGGCCCAACAGACAGAATCACTTGGATCTGAAAAGAAGGATGCCTGGCAGCACACAGGTGACAATGTTCCTTTTTAAGCTGAAAAAGATTTTTCTATCTCTGGGTGAAGGTCACAGTAACTTTACAAACAAGGTGGGGGAAGTCGAAGCTTAATCACCAAAGCCTTCATGGGCCAGCAAGCTGCCACGATCAGTTCTAAGCACAGCCTCCATTGCGTCTCAAGACGCTTCAGACAGGCAGCTCTCTGGTGAGGTGGCAAGTTGCCACAGCTCCTTGTCAGGCAGGTGTCCGCCCATTTCTCTAGCATCGCGTAGAGCACGTAGTCTTTATGAGCCAGCAGGCTGTGGCAGGCTGTCCTGGGATTCCTCCATCTGCAGGATGGGACTGTGGCAAGCATGCTGCCCACAAGTGCCCTGACTGAGCAGCCAAGCATGCAGCTCTGGTCAAGGCTCTGGGGAAGGAGACATTTTCGGCTTTAATTCTTCAAAGCTCTGCTCAGGGTCCTGCAGCATCAGCTAGAAACTCTTCTTCACTTCTGACCTAAAGTTGCCCCTTGCTGCTGCTTCACTTTCTCCAAAACAGCTTTCTCCTTCTTTCTCTCTCTCTCAAAGCCAGGAGAGGGGTGGGTGAAGATCATTTAGGTAAGAGACCTGAAAAATCACTACAAGAGATTTCAGATAGCAAATAGGGACTTGGTATGGTCTGTGTCCATCTTCCTCCCTGCTTTTTTTTTTTCTTTCAAACTTCCTATCAAGGCTAGACTACTATTTCCTGATTAGCAGAAACTGGAAGCAGCATATTCACCAATCAGACAAGGAAAAGGAACCCCATTAGCCATCACGTACAATCTATTCACACCAGTGCTCATGCCATTTGCCTTTGAATCTAGGAGCTATTTATACAGCAGAGTCACCTTGAATGCATTTGAGAAATCTGAAGGTTCTTCTCTGCTCCTATGCTGATGAATTACATTTTCTCTGGCCAAGGCTCCGTTGACCTAAGAATCAGGGCTTTAGATGAAGGGTCTAAATGTTCTCCCATCAAAGGAAGGACAAAACAAACTTTTTTTCTCAAGGGACAAGGTCACATTGCTTGTACCCATCTCTTTTCCCTGGCCAGAGGTTTTACACATTGTTTCCCAGTTAAGGTACTTAATTGTCTTGTGTTAGATTTTTCAGCACAGACAACAGGAGAAATATCTCCTTTAAGGCTTGAGCAACAGCAAGTTGGCAGGGAGTTGGCAATTCTATTCTTATATCCTACTCATTCCTATATGAAGCAGGGAAAAGGTTAACTCAATAAATTGCTTCTACATACACACTTCCTATTCTTTCACATCAAAACCATTCTTTCTCCAGCTTTCTCCTCCCCCTCCCCCTAATCTCAGCAGCCCTCATTAAAAGAGCTTTGTAACTATTTTGGACTGGAGCAAACAATCCAGCCACTTTGGGAGGACCCCTGGGACTAGGGTTGAAAATCCGTGCCATCTTAGGTACTGGGGGGGGGAGCCTCCTCTCGTATTTTCTGCCTAAAATACTGCAGTTCCCCTCCCCTTCCTCCTCCCCCTACTATGCACTCAAAGGAGAGAGAAAAGTGCAATGGCCCAATAAGGGAGGCATTTCTGACATGGCACAAAGAAGAGGGAAAACGAGTTCAGAAAATGACTAGGATACACCAAAGAGGGCTCCAACACCCACTCTGTATTGGGAAGAGATACTACTCGGAGAGTTTTCCACCTTTGGCTACATAGATAAAAGGAAGAAGGTGACCCACTGCCTTCTCTTAGAAACAGCAGCTGGGTGGTAAGCAGGAGCCCCAATGTGGCCTGAGCAAAAGGCTGATGGCTGTGAGATCATTAGCAGTCTGGTCACACGCTCTTGTTTCCACCCTTACTGTTTGATCTTTGCTCAGACCAGAAAGATGTCTTGAGAGGGAGCCCCAGGACTTGCTCACTGCAACAAACTTAGTATCACCACCGATTACATCAGGTAATAATAAAAGGGCCCTAAGTATTATCAATGTAGCAAAATGAAAGGCAGGCAGATTTTGGTTTGGATCTTCAGTCTTTTCATCCATGGGTCTTCTCACAGCAATCCAATAAAGCAGTAATAAACTAAATAAAACAATCAGTTCCTAATAGCATTACATAATAATTAATAAAAGAACATTAAAGCTATGAAATCAGTTTATATTATATATTAAATAAAGATTAATAGTTCCTAATAACTTGTATTATAAATGCTATCTCACTTTCAGCAAAAGATTACACTTGTCTTCCACGCTCCCTTAAAGTGCCATACTGCATAGAATGACTTAATTCACTTCTCACCGATAGTTTTTACCTTCCATGTTTCCAATATAAGTTAAGCTGTTTCAAAACTACTGGGGTCAAAAAGTGCAAATGCATTTATTGTCTGCTTCCCAGAGATTCATACTTCATATACCGTATCTGCTTTCGGTTGGTCATATATAAGACTACAGCACCTAGCAATTTACCTAAGTGATTTGCAGGGTCCTAAAAGTTGAGGATTATCTCTCTACTTAATTGGGGGGGGGGGGGCGGGAGTCAACAATATTTCAAATCAT
>JANHGC010010481.1:37888-52197 GCA_027560395.1 Boaedon fuliginosus | reverse complement strand
GGTATCACCTTACACATGGTGTGCCACCCAGAGGCGGCAATGGGGGCAGAGCTGGAGGGAAAATATTTCCTGACAGACTTCAGCTAACCCCTAAACTGCTTCTGATAGATGTGACTGAATTTTATTATGTTGTTTTGTTCCCTTTACAGCTCTGAATATATTAAGCTCCTTCAATATTGAGAAATTGAATTTGGGGCAGTCACCAGGATCAGAAATTTATTCTTCTGAGCTTTCGGACTCATGCTGGAGCCCATCTTCAGGAAATTTCTCTACTGTCATTTGGGCTGTGCTGTGAGCTGTACTTATGTGGTGCCTGCTGATCGATGTGTTGATGGCTGGTGATTGGCTGTCGTTTCCTTGTGCTGCCAAGCCCTGGGCTCCTAAGTATTTGATAAGCTGGTGGTATTCAGTCCTTCTGTTAACTGACAAGGGGCCTGTTTCCCAGGCTTCAATCATTTCCCTGGCTATAAACGTGACTCAAAGAATAATCCAAAGCATGTATAGTATTCCAATAGAGAAGTTTCCTGAGGATGGCTCCAGCATGAGTCCGAAAGCTCAGAAAAGTAAATCTCTGGTCCTGGTGACCGACTCATATTTGATCTTGTATCATTATCCTGGGAGACATATATTTGCCTTCATTCATGACTGTCAAAATTTTCTAGACAAAAACATCAGTTTAGAATTGCTCTTAATTTTTTACTTCTGAAGGTGTAAGGTTAGAAGGATAAATCAGATAAATAGATTTGCAGGAAAGCAAGACTGGTGGTTTTTTGTTCTTGTTCTGTTTTAATTTTAAAAGTTATTTGCTTCAGAAAGAAATCAGGAACAGACAATATGCATGGGGGGGGATCTCCACAAATATGATCTTCCTATATTGTCATTCACCCATTTTTCACATCATGCAGAGTGTACAAAATGCAATCAGAAGCCTGTTGTATTTTCATTCTGTACATGTTACAGTTTTTTTAATTATTTTTCAGGGCACAAAACATGTACCTAATATGGTACTGGGCAGAGAATTCAGTTCCCAAGTAAGCCTCAAAAATTTACTAGCTATAGAGATATCTATGTGTGATAAATTGCCAGAACAAAGGGGAATGGTCCATTTAAGTTTCCAGTAATAGCTACAGCTTTATTGTCCTGTTTTTATTTTTCCTTTTTCATAGGGCCAGAAAACTTAGATTATGCAAAATCAGAATATATTCTGATTGAATTATGCATATTTTCTTAAACTCAATAAAGCATATGAGTAAAGGAGTTCAGATTCCTTTGAACCACAGAATTCAAATTATGTAGATGAAGATGTTTGTTGTTGTAGTTTAGGACTGAACACATGAGGTCCAGCAAATCTAAACTATATTCACTTAGGCTTCCCCCATCACTACCACGTTTCTATATCAAAGCAACTGCAAAACCTGAAATAAAGTTGTAGAGGGAGAAACAAAAAGGGAGGAGAAAAGGGGGGGGAAGTCCCTGGTATCTCAATTTATTGTGAGGACAGACAACCTGGCTGAGAAGAAGAAAGGAATGAAAAACTTTTCAAGTACTCAACAAGTATGTACAAAAACCCAACTACTTTCAGGATAAGGAGCACACAATCTCGTTGGTTTGTGCGATCTGATAAAAGAAATGTGAGAGCTATTTGAAGCTGTCTCCTATCAGGAATGAAGTTTGTTTGCACATCTAAAGTTCCAGATTTTTTTATTATGTTTTTCAAATCACAAGTAAGGGTAGACAGAACAGTGTAGCAAGCATCCCATATTATTCTTATCACATTACCTGTCTCACTCCTGGTTCAGCAACCTATTTGAAACTAGCAAGGACATCTGGCCAGTCACATTAGATAAATATTTTATTGATCCTAAAGCATTTAGATGCTGTTGTACAAGAGATCCTAGAAGCAACAATTTGAGGAGTTTTTACTTTCTCTTGTGCTGAAGTAACAATATATTTCTCATTATACAATTTGACAGAGTATTCATTCTCTATCAAAAGTATCTTTGTTACATTATCAATTATATTGATAATTTGATCAGTTGATTGATAAATTGATTGATACAATATATAGCCACTCTTCTCATGCAAGTGATTCTGGATAGCACAGAGGAATAGAAACCAAAAACCCTAGAGACAAATTGGTCTACGGGCTAGAAAATAAGAGATGGTGAGTTCTAGTCCCACCTTAGCCATGAAAGCTGGAAGTCATTCTCTCTCAGGAGAAGTGACCAGCAGGGGCATAGATAGTAACGGTGTTGTTAAGTCCCGTGTAACTGCCAACCCAACAAGAATGAGAACCATATGGAATTCACAAAGTTATATCTAAATTTGAAAAATGTAAAAGCGATTTCCCAAATGGATGTATAGCAAGCCAGTTAAGGGAGCATCTCCTTGAAACACTTCCCATAGCCTCACATCTGGCTTCCCATAGCTACCACTGAAGAACCTGTTTACTTGCTTCTCATATTCTCCCACCAGTGAGCACCCTAGCTAGGACTGTTGCTGCAAATAGTGG
Source organism: Boaedon fuliginosus (assembly GCA_027560395.1). Taxonomy (NCBI): domain Eukaryota; kingdom Metazoa; phylum Chordata; class Lepidosauria; order Squamata; family Lamprophiidae; genus Boaedon; species Boaedon fuliginosus. Next base: position 49,685 of record JANHGC010010481.1, on the reverse strand, counting down.
TCTCTCCGTCTCTTCCTGAGAAAGATGATGGATTTAACAACAGGTTCAAATGAAATGGACCAAAGCAGGTAACACCCTTGCTCTGTTAGCACATACTGCATATTTTGTGGCTCTTATTCATGAAATGAAGGGGGTAAAGGATGTATTTGGATGACTCACTGTTGAATATTAAGATGCCAAGACAGTCATGAACAGTTAATCCCCTTCCATTGATTAAAATGGGAAGGACAAAAAAAAAGTTCCTTACCTCCCTGCATAGAATTAATTGAGACAAATGGATTTGCCAACATTGTCTCAGCCTCCTCTGGCTGTAAATGAACTTTATGAATGCTCTGTGTATGTTTAAAATACTGCTAATAAAGGGAGTATGCCAACTGCAGCTTTCCTAGCACTTCAAATTGCTGTGGCTCATTTATTTATGAGAAGGATCCTATTTTCTTGGAGACACTACATTGTAGAAGCAGATTATACAAATAGTTATATGCATGTATACTAACCATACAGGAAGGTCATGACCAGACTGACCTAGCATGTCTCAGCTAGATCATAACTGTAGATAAGAGTACGGATTTTATGTGAGATTCAAAGAATGAGGTCCTACTTGTAAAACCATGCTGACAAGCATTTTAGATGTCTAAGAGAGACAAAGTAGGAAGATATTTGCTAAGCAGCTATAGCCCCCAATAGCCAATCCTTGCCAAAAACATTCAATGATCTACCTACTCCAGGGTGTCTCAATCTTAAATCAAGTTGATTTGTGGCTCAGAACAACTATAATGGTTTTAAAAGTAGAACTTAATCCAAAGAACCACTGCTGATGGACTTGGCAGGAGTTCGAAGATATTAACTTCTATGTATATAAAAATACAACAGAAGATATGAATATTAAAATCTAATCAATTAATGATTAAAAATATGTTTCTGTGCATAAATTGTAATTTCCAAATTTCTCAAATAGGGTATGACCATAAAATTGAGGAAGTTATTGAAAATAAGATTAACATTTATGTGGTTTTTAATACAAAGAGATTGAAAACAAAAAAGTAAAGCCGATATGTATGGCAAAATCTGAAAACAGCAGCAATGAGGAAAAAGAATTTCCTCAGGGAAAAAAATATGTAAAATGTACAGCTAAAGTAAAAAATAATATATTATGGAAAAGATCTTGCAAAGATATTCCTCCATAGTTGTTGGCAAATTAGATGAAATAGCAACAGATTAAACACATTTTTGCAAGATTTAATTATTTTGGCGGTATCAGTTTATGAAGAAAAACACTTCATTAGGCACATGTTGTATCTTACAACATTACTTGGATCGTTCCTAGGATTCTGATGAAAACATGAGTTTCTAATGGACACAATTCAAGATGTCATCTTTTAGTTTGTTCTTTCCACTGAGTTAGACCTATGTCATCATGTAAAGGGTAACAAGTTGTTGCACAGAGGAAGGGCTTTACGTGGCTTGATACCAGGACACTGAAGGAAACATACACGTTTTCATATTTCTTTTGTCTTCCATTGAAACCAAATTGTACTTTCAATTGAACAACACATTTAACTTGAAATAAAATCGTAAGAAGTTTGTTTTGGGGTGTGCCTTTTTATCCATACTGTATATGTTTTGGTATGAGTCTCTTTGTTTAAGACATATGAATTGCTTAATTTTATGATATTCTTCTAACATTTTATTCAGAGGATTAGAGTACACGCATAAATCTTATTTAATTGCAATGTTATCTCTGCGATCAACGTTTAGGAAGCTGTCCTGAACTAGTTAAATTGGCTGTTCTTGACTTATATTCTATTCCTATAACACATAATTTGACAATCAAAAAATATCTGACACATGAAATTTAAGCACTTCTGGGAGGATATCTTCTTTCTATGCAAAAACAATTCTAAGTTATAGATAAATGTTGCTCAATAAAGCCATGAATCTGAAAAATGGGAAAAATCCCATTGTGATGTTAATTTCACTGAGGAAGCAGACTATGTTTCAGAATAAAATTTTAAAAAATTATCTCCTCTCTTAAAAACTACTTTTCTAATAAGGCTTCCCTTTTATTTTTGTTTGGTTTCTCCTCTGCAAGTTTTGAAATAAACTTTAATTAAGTCTTTTAAATAACTTTTGAGAAATGCAGAGAATGCTAGGATTGTAAAAGCATTTACTTCTTGCTGCTTTCTGAATTGTAACTCATTGCATTCTCCCACCCAAAAGTAGGTGGGAGATGCATACGCGTCCATACAAAAATCCTGAGAAACCCCTCGTTCAAGAAACTCTTCCTGAATACCTGTCTTGTTTGTATAACTTTTCCTATTGTGTACAATTTGTTTTAATTTATGCATTGGGCATTTCTGTATGATTTTCCTTTGCTCACAAGGCTTTAGCAAAGAAACTATTTCAAGCACGTGAAAGAATGGTCTGAATGAATGATATACTTACTGGTATCAGGACCGAAGCTGTTGTCATGGATCACCCTTTGTTTGAAAAGAAACAGAGTTATTCAGTATTTCTATCCTCATTCATATGCACCCAAGAGAGTGCGTGCACAAATATACATGCAAAGAAGCAAAAAAGGGTGTTCTGTTCTTTCAAATATTATACCTGTTTATGTAATTGTAGTGCAAAATCGTTCCAAATTTTACAATGAAACAAAAGTCTGGCCCATTTAATTTCGTCATCATACAATCCTGGAGGAACACACCCTTCAAGAAGCTCTCCCTTGATACCAATGTTCCTGCTATGTTTTTATGAGTAATATTCTCTTCCATCCTCCCCCTCCTCCTCCATGTATGAGGTAAATACCAATTATCGCTGTCAATCATTAAGAGGCACTTTGGTGTAGAGGTAAAGGCACCAAACTAGAAACTGGGAGAACGGGAGTTCTAGTCCTGCCTCAGATACAAAGCCAGCTGGGTGACCTTGGGCCAATCACTCTCTCTTGGCCCTAGGAAGGAACAATGGAAAACCACTTCCAAAAACCCTCACCAAAAAGCTACAGGGATTAGTCCAGGCCACAGGTGTCAAACTCAATTGCGTCACGTGATGTATCATGATGTATCACGGCTTTTTTTGCCTTTGCGTAGTTGGGGTGGGTGTGGCCTCCATGTGATGCACTCATGAGTCACCAGTTTGACAGGCCTGGTCTAGGCACTCAGAGTCATCACTGAGGGTCATCATTGACTTGGAGGCATACACACAACATAACTTATGTAAAATTCTGTATATACACTTACACAAAAGTAACATACCAACCTGCTTGAAAGAGGGAATTCTTTATTTTGTGTACATTACCTGCACTAATATATGATTGTAAAACTCGCACATTAATGTAATAGCAATGCAGAAGCATGGAGCAGCCGATACTTTATAGCATGATGGGAATAGAAAAGAAATGTATGGATCTGCCAAGAAAGAGAACTATAGAATATGACATAATGAAGTGAGTATCTACACAGAAAAGGCAATGAGCCTCACACTGCACAATGAATGAATCAATGCTGAAAAAAACCATATTCGATCAGATACCTATCGACCTTAAAAAAAAAAACCAGAAAATGCCTAAATAAATGTTGGGTGGAGGAGATACTCAATTCAAAGGTGTGAACTAAAAATTGACTTATGGTGTGTCAATTAGAAAGCAGCTGAAGAGGTCTTCATCCTTAGGTAGATGGAATTAGGCTGAGACTGGTTTTTTTAAGATTAGATTTATATACTGCTTATCAGTGCTTATATAGCTCTCCCTAAGCAGTTTACAGAGAATAAGCATATTTCCCCAACAATCTGGGTCCTCATTTTACTGACCTCAGAAGGATGGAAGGCTGAGTCAACCTTGAGCCTCGGGAGATTTGATCTGCCAAACTGCTAACAGCCGGCAGGTCTGCAGTACTGCATTTAACCACCGAGGTTCTTAGATATTAATGATTGATTAATTATGTGTGTCTGTGTGTTGTACACATGACAACATTTAAAAGAACTTTTAAAACTTGGTTCTTCTCCCAAGACCTGGCTTAGACTTAGTAATGGATTCTGTGAATTGTATCATTTTTAGAATTACAGGTAGTCCCCAATTTACAACAGTTTATTTAGGGACTGCTCAAAGTTACGATGGCACTGGAAAAAGTTACTTATGATGGTTTTTCACAGTTCCGACTTTTGCAGCATGTGATCAAAATTCAGATGCTTGGCAGTGGGTTCATATTTATGACCGTTGCTATGTCCTAAGATCATGTGATCAACTTTTATAACCTTTTGACATGCAAAATCAATGGGGAAACCAGATTCACTTAATAACCAAGTTACTAACATATCAGCTGCAGTGATTCATTTAACATCAGTGGCAAGGAAAGTCATAAAACGGAGCAAAATTCACTTAACAAATGTCTCATTCAACAGCAAATATTTCGGGCTCCATTGTGGTCATAAGTCGAGGGCTACCTGTAAAGCATTCTTGTTTTTCCTGGATGCCTATGGTTCTATTTATAACCCCTTGGGTAATGGTTTGGTTATTGTACATTGGACAGAGTTGGTTTGGAGTTGGGCGGCCTTATGTTGATAAAGTATGCTAGATTAGATTCACAATAAAAACTATGTCTGTAGAAAAGAGAATGCTCTGCTTTAAGTAGCTAAAATAGCTAAAGATAATGTTCAGTTTCATCCTCTGTGAACTGGGAATGAAATGAAGCAACGTCATGAGGACGTGATATTTACAAATGGCTACTGAGTCCCAAGGAAAGTTTGAGCCACAGTTAGGGGACCATGAGGATGATTTCTGGGCTTTTGGTCAAATTAAGTCCTAAATTGCAATTACGTCAAAAAAATGAATGGAAGTTAAACTCCCAGCTGACCAATGAGTCAGTATTGTTCCCAAGCTGTACAATTGGATGGCTCAGACAGACTACAAATTGTTTTGTTTGTTGTTTACCAAACTTAGCAAACTCTATCCTTAATTAAACTGCACTTAGTGCAAGCTAAGACTTGCCATCAGGCAACCTATAAAAAATATCAAATGAGTAAAAAATATTTTTTTTCTACAAGAATTGGGATTTGGGTGAGAGAAGAATAATCACCACATCTCATTTTCCTATTTTAAAAGAAGTTTTGCCTTCCTGCAGAATAGCACAGCAGCTTAGACAGGGCAGATCTGATGCTCTGCCTGTCTCCCCTGGTTAGATTACCTCACTCACTGACCACTTTTATCACTGCTGCATTCATCTTGGTGTCTGCTTCTTCAAAAGAATCTAGAGTTCACTGTCTATTCTAGGAAAGGTGGGGGGAGGAAGGGGATAGAGGTGGGGCAGGGGGTCAGACAGAATGATGGTTTCCATGGTTTCAGCCTTCACTCTTTCTTGGTGATCTTTTCCTCTCTTTCTGCAGCTAATTCATCCAGCCTAGATCCTATTCATTGACATTCACTTTTCTTAGGAAGACAAAAGCCCACCTTATGACACATTAAATCTTTCGCTAGTTGAGGTCAATGGAGTTCAACCTACTTACACCAGAAGTGATTTTGGCAGAGGGGCATATGCGATCTCTCACCAGATTGTTTTCAGTGTATATATTGTTTGATTTTGGTTTTCTTGTCTCTTCATGCATTACACTGACTTGGCCTGGCACAAATGTATTGCCCTGAGCTACTCATCATCAGCATTAAAGTGAAATAAATCCACTTCTTCCTTCTTTTTGACACACTCTTTTTCTCACACATTCCTCTTACCTCGTGCCTCTTCTTCAGCCAGGGCTGGACCAGGGCCAACTCTTTCACTCAGCTGAGTAAACCCCAAAAGCAAGATGCTGAAAGTTATGAGGGGGAGAGCAATCCCAATAAGGCTTCCTTTCCTACTGTTTTGTATTAGAAAACAGTGCATGAAGAACTACCATAAATAGTCAACTTACTGGAGTTTAAAATTTATCATGCCCATTCCCTTCTCTAATGCAGTGCTACATGTCACTGGAAAGCTAGGTGTGGCCTTTCACCTGAAAAAAAAATTTACACATTTCCCTAAAATAATGCCAATCTATTGACTTCTGTATATCAAATACAGGTAGTATGAGTATTCCCTAAAAGAACAGGTGTCAAAGTTGTCACAGCATCACATGACGTTTCACAATGTTTTTCCCATTCGTGGAGCTGGGCTGGGTATGGCCTACATGTGATGCTTACAGCCCGTGGGCCACCAGTTTGACACCCCTGCCCTAAAAGAACAGGTGTCATGTAAAACAAGGGTCTCCAACCTTGGCAACTTTAAGACTTGTGGAGCAAAGCTGGCTGAGGAATTCTGGGAGTTGAAGTCTCCAAGTCTTAAAGTTGCCAAGGTTGGAGACCCCTGATCTAAAATACTAGCTTCTAATCTAGGAAACTTCAAGATATTCTTTAGCACCCAAGATTATGATCTGGTAAATTTAGGATTAAACTCTTTCTCTATAATCTAATATATCTTATGTCTTAATGAAGACAGCATTTTGAACTGAAGTGCCCCAAATTGAATGATCATGCCTATCTTTGATATTTATCTGTTGTGATTTAGTCCCACTGGATGTGATGCTGTATTATTCCATCTCTTCAGCTGCTTTGCTTTCCCTCTGTAAGAACATAAAAAGATCTCTATTTGGAAAAAAAATATTTCTAGGCCAGCACTGATCACACTGTGACTAACTAAAAGATGAACACTGGAATCCAACAAGCAAGACATGAAAATTACCTTCTAATCATGTTGGTGCCCTTTTCTGCAGCTTTTCCACTACTCAATGTATTTTTTAAAAAATATTCAGTAATCAGAGTTTATGTATTTACTCTATTTATTTAAAAGGCTTATATGCTGCTCTAGCCAAATCCAACTCTAAACGGTTTACCCAGCATATTTACACTCCTGAAGTTAAGAAGTACAAAGTCTAAAACACAAATAATGATTTAATATATAGTACAGCATCAAAAATGAGTACAGAGCTATTAAACTCCATATTGCAGGCAGAGGTGCTCCAGAATGTTCCCACTTTCATGCCTTGTCGGAAAGCCAGGTTTCATAAACAATATTCCTGCTGTTAATATACCAGTACATTGTAAGTACTTTATAAAATACTTATTGGAAGGTATTTTTATTTTATTTCCCTTAACCAGTAATTCCTAACATTGATTTCCCTTTCTTAGAGAAGCTATGATGAAATTTTCATGAAGCCATCTATTACGATTCCAATATTGTCTCAGCCTTGACAGTTACTCCATTTGGAAAGATGTGCTGCTAATGTTAACCTAGTTTGGGTAATGAAATGTCTGTAAGAAAACAACCAAGCCTAGTGAACACTGAGGAACTTCATTTCAATCCTGAGCTACAAATATTCTTCTCTATTGGAAAGATTTTTTTGGAGTATTCCGCAATCTGTTTCTTATTTTACCAAACTAAATAACTTGATGCTATCGAGTTGTCTAGCCTTGCTCCCTCATTGTTCAACCATAAGTCCAAGTTTAAGCCACTTAAAACTCCAGCCCAGGAATTTTTGGTGGGTCTCACTTTGTTCTTCTCTTTACTGACATAACTTTGTCCCAGGGTTGTTGAAATGGAATATATACCATCTAATTTGTCAGCCCATCTAAATGCTTATTGACGCTGTCAGGAGGGACTAGAAATGTGGTGAGACAAGATTTACCTTTTTCTTGCCATGAAGGCTCTTCTTCAGCAAGACTTCTTCTTCTAGAATATTCTTCATGGGTCACAGCTTTCAGCCACTTCTAAAAGACCAAGTATAATTTGCCCCTCAGTGTGGAAAAAATTGCACATTACTATTCTAGATGTTTGATTATTTTCTTTTTACTAATGCTTTCCACTAATCAACCCAGAACAGATATTAATCTAACTGATCTATGATTCTTGATGACCCTCCTTTGACCTCTCTTTAAAACTTGTAGTCACATTGACCATTTCCAGACATCAAGAGTAGATGATAGTTTAAGGGAGAAGTTACATATTTTCCTTAGAAAGTCAGCAACCTCACATTTGAAGTTTTCAAGAAATTTTGAGTGTGTTCTGTCTGGATCGGGTGATTCAGTAACCTAGGTTATGCAAATTAAAACGGTGGGGGATAACTCATTCAGCAATTTCTGACTCCTACTAACCTAGGGAATACCCCAATTGCTTCTTCTTCTATTTTCTTCTATTATTTGGATCAGACCAATATTGTTGGATTAATCTGAATTATATTATGAAAAGTATTTAATTTAACTAAGGATCCATTGCATTTTTAAGTATTTATCTAATTATCCATTGCATTTTGAAATTATTCCTCAAATATGAATAATTTCTGTTGCTTGGTTTTTTAAAAAGTCGAATGGTACTTGCACAGTTAGCATTCAATTACTTTTAACTCAAGTATGCAAAATTGTTAGAATAATTATGGGTAATACATAGAATAGTACGTCATGAAATATCTATCTATCTATCTATTGTTCCCAGTTGGTGTAGCGGTTAGGGCATCAGGCTAGAAACTGGGAAACTGAGTTCTAGTCCCATCTTGGGCAAGAAGCCAGCTAGATGACCTTGAGAAGTAGTTCCTTCTTCCATTTAAATATGAACGGGATTATTTAAATGGATGAAAATCTAGTGGCAAAAGTATCATAATGGTCTCAAAGCTAAATGAACAGTATTAGTACAAAAGATTTGAGAACCTCAGCTATATTTACAAATATGTTGATACTGACCACAACTTTAGGAAAACACCAAAGCACCATGTCCCTTTTGTGTTCAAGGCAAAACCCATGTCAAGATTCATTGCCTCCCAAGAATCCTAAATCCAAGCAACAATTAAAAATATGACTTTAGAGCAACATTTTTGTGTGTATGTCTTGAGGTATATAGCCGGAGTAGTAATTGTTCCTATCCCAGCCAGAGGCTAATTGCTCCAGTTATGAAAATATTATTGTCTGCTGTCCATGGCTCCAAGGCAGTTCGTGGAAGAGATGACCATCGCTTGCCTCCCTCCCTCCACAGCATCTGATATGATTTACTCATGCTACAGTAGACGGCCTCAATGCCTCATTCATAATGCAGAGAAAGAGAGAGAGAGAGAGAGAAAAGCAACTCATTAATCTAGACCTTGTATACGTGCTTTGACTCAGGCCATTTCCACACATATTCCAAGCCCTCAGAAACTTTTTTTTTTTTTTTGCATGACCCAGCTCGTGTTCTCACAACTAGTTTCCACACAATGCTCACTAACAGTCAAGAGTTAACCAGAACTTCCCATAGCTGACTTAAAACCTAAATTGCAATGTTAGTGCAAAAAGGTGGAAGTGGGTAGAATGCATACCGTATTTTTCAGAGTATAAAACACACCGGAGTATAAGACACACATTAGTTTTGGGGAACCAAAACAAGAAAAAAAAATCTTGGTGATTCACTTGCTTTCATTCATGCTCTCATTTGTGCCATGCTCTCTCTCTCTCTCTCTCTCTCTCTTCTTTCATTTGGGGTATTTGTCAATAATGTTCTAATAAACCTTCCAGCAATTGCTTTAATCTACTGCCTTAATTAGGGGAACCTGATTGGAAACCGCTTTGAAATTGGCGGAGAAGCATACAAGAGTTTTAAAGAAAGAAATCCTGTCACAGGACCGAATGGTTCCTCATTCCAAATATTATTATTTGGGTATTATGGGGATCTGTGTTTAGTTGCACCTTCAGCCAGAGGTTTAGACTGGATTTGGTATATTTTTACTTTTTTGTCCACCTATTAAGACCTTCCCAAGAATCTGAGGTAGGGAGATGTGGTTTGGGGGGCATTAAGGATGTGAGTTCTTCTCAGTGAAGCTGCCTTTTGCAATTGACTGATGGGGAAATTGTCAATGCTGAAGGTGTTCAAGAGATGCTCCAGATGTTTTGGAATTGGAACCAAGGTGCCTATATCCCTATTGGGAGCACCACTCGAACACCATGGGCATTGACAAATCCGCCATCAGTCAATGGCGAAAGGCGGTTTTACTGAGAACAGCTTACATCCGGCAACAATATCGGGAACAGCATAAAAGGTCACTCAACGTCTTTGGTAAGCAAAAGGTTGGTAAGGTCTTGGTATATTGCAACACTTGGTATATTGCATCCAGTTTTGGTCGCCATGATGTAAAAAAAGATGTTGAGACTCTGGAAAGAATGCAGAGAAGAGCAACGAAGAAGATTAATGAAAGAGATTTAATGAAAAGAAGGACTAGGTGTGACATGATAGCATCTTTCAATATCTCAGGGGCTGCCACAAAGAAGAGGAGGGGTCAATCTATTCCCCAAAGCACCTGAGGGCAGCACAAGAAGCCATGGATGGAAACTCATCAAGGTTAAAACCAAGCAAGAACTAAAATGAAATTTTCTGACAGTTAGAACAATTAACCAATGGAACAACTTGCCTCTAGAAGTTGTGAAAGCTCCAACTCTGGAAGTTTTTAAGAAGAGATTGGACAACATTTATCTGGAATGGTATAGGGTTTCCTGCCTGAGCAGCGGGTTTGACTAGAAGACCTCCAAGGTCCCTTCCAACTTTGTTATTCTATTCTATTCTAAATGTGGGTATATGAGATATACATATATTGTGCTATTGCAATGTTACAAAATATTGTCTATGCCAGTAGTGGCATTCTCCCACCACTGGCATAGACAATATTGAGCATGCGTGTGCACACCAGAAGTCAGAAGAGCAGCTCCCCAATGCGCGTGCACACAGTAGCACTGGAAACTGGATGCTTAGCTTCCCAGCATGCACATGTGTGCCAGCCACCTGGTCTTCCAGTTTCTAATGTGAATGGATGCGTGAAGACCAGCTGGCCAGCGCATGAATGTGTTCCAGGGACCTGATCTTCTGGTTTCTGGCATTCCCACATGCAAGAAGCTGGCCAGCACTCATGCAGATGCAAACACCAGCTGGCAGTGTGTGCATGCACTCCAGGAAGCTCCTCTTCTGGTTTCCAGCACTCCTGTGCACACAAAGACCAGCTGGCCAGCATGCACATGCGTGCAGGAGAAGCTGCTCCATTAGTTTCAGGTGCTCCTGCATGTGCAAAGACCAGCTGGCCAGTGTGCATATGCATACCAGAACCAGAAGAGCAATGGGCAACAGCTCGCATGCCCAGAGAGATGGCTCTGCATGCCACTTCCAGCACACGGGTCATAGGTTCGCCATCACGGATCTATGCTATTCAGGCTTTCTATTTCAGTTGCATAGTGGCATCCTAAGTGCAAATATTTATTGCAAAAATTTGTATATTAGCAAAATCCCAGCCCTCTTTTTTCTCTTTCTTCATTTAAAGTAATCATTTATACTTTGCATTATTGTTATTATTTGTTACTTTGTTAGTTTATAACATTTTGTCCCTGTCAGTAGCAAATGCATTTGACTGCACTGTCCCCAATATACATTTAAGTGACAGCATGTGTATTATGGTAGTACTTATGTGTATTAGCCTGAAGGGGGAGAAGTTGGCTCGCCCCTATAAAAGGAGCCTGCGTGCTCCTGCTTGTGCTCACTTGCTTGCTCACTTGCTTACTTGCCATTCTTGCTGTTCCTGCCTTCCACTCTTGACATGTATTCTCTGAGGAGACTCCCTTTTTACTTTTCCCCTCTACAATAAACCTTCTTCCTGAACATGCTTGGCGTTGTGTGGCTGATCTGAAGATCCAGGACCTCGAACACATATCCAGAAACATCACAATTGGTAACAGAGGATGGTTGAAGGTCTATTTATTTATTTATTTATTTATTGTATTTATACCCCGCCTCTCTTCACCCTACAAGGGGAACTCGAGGCGGCTAACAACATG
>JANHGC010010480.1:385651-396134 GCA_027560395.1 Boaedon fuliginosus | reverse complement strand
TTCATCCTAAATTGGATTTCCAGTCCGTCACTCCACACCACAGGGAGGCGGAACCGATTAAATGGTTCCGTCCCAGGCGCCTGATCGACCGGGAGAGGTCCGGAGATTGTCTTGTAGCAGACATAGCCAGTCAATCATCTCTACAGACACACAATTACAGTGTTTTTCCCCCATGTAGCAGGGGATTGACAGAGGTAAAGAAAACATTTGCTAAAAAAACAGCCCGACTTTTACACATACAGATTCTGATTGTGACTTTAATTTACTATAGTACTAGGCAAAATGCTATCCATCAGATAGAATGAAAGCTAGGGCTAATCTGGCAACAAAGAGATGGAATTTAGCAAACCCCTCCATTCTCAGATGGCATATACATCTAAGACATTCATAAAGATTGGTTAGTATGGAAAATTTAATCATTCATGGTCAGCTATTGCCCCTTAGAAGGCTTGACTTTACCTTACATGTTATCAGATAGCTGAAGCCCCTTTTCTTTGGCAGCACATTCAAGCACACAATGAAGATCCATACAACAAACTTTTGTTCTGCTTCAACACTAACAGATTTTGGACTGGGTGGGAAATGGCTAGAAATGCATGGATTCAGAGGTATTGAGCCATAAAGTGCTAGCTGGAAAATGCAGACCTATGAAAGATTCAAATATGCATGGACAGATCCATTAGTACCCACCTTACATTATAACCCCACAAAACAGTTGCAATGCCATCAGAACATTACACGTGAATGAAATATTGTGCAAGAGGACCATGGGTTATATCAGTGACTGTGAAGGACATATCTTGGTTTGAACATTATCCCTGGTGAAAATAAAAAGTGCAAGTGGAAAAAATAAGTTTTGGATTGGACTGGTTCCTCTAGAAGTTTTCAATTGAAGGAAATATTATTCAAAGATCAAAGTTCAACCATTAGGCTGTTTGCAGACTGAATATCTGATGATTTTTGAGGTCAAAAAAGGGACAAAGGACAGTGGTGGGATTCAATTTTTTTTACTACCGGTTCTGTGGGCATGGCTTGGTCGGCCTGGCTATGAGGTCAGCCAATCAGAGGTGGTATTTGGCCATTCTCCAAACCAATCAAAATTATCATTACCGGTTTTCCCGAACCTGTCAGAACTGGCTGAATACCACCTCTGACAAAGGAATGTATATAACTCACATGGCGGCTTTCCTGGAGCTGACTGCTATTTTGCCTATTTTGGTCTATTTTTAAATCTGATTCTTTTTTCTCTTGCAAGATCACTGGAATAAAGAATATCTCTGAATGTGTGTAGAATGCATTTCCCTTGCAAATTTCTGTTCTTGCAATCATAATTTGGAATAAGATAAATTTCTAGAAAATTATAGCTGCTCTCATTCTTGCTCAAACTTTAGCTACTTCCTCATTTATTTATCCATCTATGTAAAAAGAGGAAAATCTGCCGCTGTCATTGTCTGTGTGTTCAGTATGATACACACTTTCGATGTATTAATCTTAAAATGGAGCCTGGGGAGAAAAGTGACATTCTTTTAGACTTAAATTATCTGCATATACCCAAACATAGTTACTTCATCATATAGGGCAGGGATGGGCAACTATAGCCCCTTTACAAACTGTGGACTTCAACTCCCAGAATTCCTGGCTGGGAATTGAAATCCATGACTTGTAGAGAGCCCATGGTTGCCCACCTGATATAGGCTATACCTCCCTTTTTTTTTTAATAAGAAAGAGGAGAATCAGAAAATTTGCAATTCTTACCGGTATTAGTACAGGAAAGGCACTCTGTACTTACACAGAGGAATTATTTATGAGATTCTGAGGCAACAGCAACAAACTCTGATCAAAAAGAAGACTTATACATAAGCGAAAGGCAGTTCACAAACTTATAGTAGATATGTCGGTACTTACAAACACTTACGCAGATATCCAAGTAGAAATTATATTGCACAGGTTGAATGTTCACTCCTTTTCAAGACACAATTAAAGCCATGATTTGGATATTGTGAACTCATAGCAGGATATTTTTCTGAAGATCACTATAACTGGAACCCCCTCCTGATTCAACCCCCTTGTGATTTATTCCAGTTTTCCTCATTCCCTGCCCCCCTTTACATCCCTTCTCTAAAGCAAAAGGATTTAGGGAAAATGTTAGAAAGGCTTTCTTCAAATGAATGACGACATCCTTTATATTCTTAAATATCCAACCTTCCTCATCCGTAACTGCAATTTTTTATAACAGCAATGGGTCTCTTGCATATGGAAAATAGAAAAATTAGCATAATGTGGCAAGTTTAAAAATGGTTTATTAAAAATGCTGCTGTCATTTAATTAATTGATTTTCTAAACACCTCAGAAAAAGCACTAACATAATTCATGTTTTTTCACTTTGTGCTTATATTTGAATGCAAATATCCATTTCTATTATAGCAGAGGATCAGAAGTGATAAACAGTATTTTATGTGTGGAAAATATTACTGATAATTACCATTACCAGAGTATTTCCTTTGGAAAAGTTTCTATTCCCACCCTCACCGCCCATAGATTGGAATAGTTTAAGAAAAACCTCTCAAACCTGGCTTAATTCCTTGCAAATAGTCATGATATAATTAGTTTTTTTAAATGAAAATTATTTCTTTACTTGCCTCAGTGATAGTGAATTAAGCAACCACACATGTCCTCATTTAAAAGACATCCAAACAATTTGAGAAAGCTTAAAATGTTTCTGTTGATATATAAGTGACCAATAACTTCTCAAGAACAACAATAACAACAACAAAAAACAAGCAAGAAAATTATTCCAATAACAATATCTGAAATGGAAAAGCAAGGCAATATTTGTTGCTAACTTAATTTTCATACAAAATGGGTATTTTTTTCATCTTGTCAAGGAAGAAAATACTGCAAAGGAAGAGTGAAAGAAATGACATAAGAGAAAGTGATATTGATCTTGAAATGGTACTATGATTCATCCATATCAATTCTACAAATATGTTATCTCAAGCTACTTATTCAGAGCCAATTATTTACTTGTAAAAGACAGATATTATGACTCTCCTGGGCCAATCCCAATTCGGAATGCAAAAAGGACTATAGAATTCTTGGCTGCAGTAAGAACTTTGTCTTTCCTAATCAATGTCAAGCTTATAGATTAGTTTATTTACCTGACTTGCTAGTTTTCTAAAAACAATAGTTTATCATGTAGGCTTGAATTCAAATACACAGATCAAGTCAAGACAGGATACTAAGCCCTAACAAATATTATTAGCTAAGATTCTCATGCATATTATTAATATAATCAGGAAAAAAAATCAAGAACCTATTTTAATCTATTTCCAAAATTCCCCTGCCCTGACCATGTTATTCAAGCCAGAAAGATTAGCAATTTACAAGCCTGGGGAACATTCTTTCCACCAACTCATCTTTTGAAATCCAGGCAAAATCCAGGAGAACTGGGTCACACGAACTGTCCAATGTAAACTCAATCAACGTCAATCAACTCTGACAAACCAGCCAAATCAAATTATACCAATGAAAGCAATTAAAATAAATGAAATTCTTGCTAGAAGAAGTTGCACTGCTAAATGGGGTGGGGAAAGGAACAGACAATATTTAAAATGCAACATAGCAGAAATGCTAAATGAGCTTGGCCCATCCTCTTCTGCACCCACCTTTTAAAGGCAGAAGAAATTTTGGTAGAAAATCTACAATTAATACAAACATGATCTGTACATAAGCCTTTTGCTATTGGAATCTCTGGTTTAGAAAGTCCACTGTCATGTCTTTTATTCTTAGTCGTTCAGAGCATCCAGATAATGAGAAGACAAAATGGTCATATTAATGGAAAAGGAAAAATAGACAATATACAGTCCTATGAGTGTTCACTTAGAAACAATTAATGTATTTATTTTACAGTACTTACTAGATAGTACTGTATCCACCCAATCACAGCTTTTGTCAAGACCACCCCTTTCTTAAACTTAAAGCCTCTTCATCTCCACAGTCTAACTATAATATACATACAAAACGACATATCCTTCAAAGAGATATATAGGTCAATATGACCAATTGAACAACTGTCCCCATTTTGGAAGCAGATTGTGGAATATGCACCACAAAAGGGAACATTTTTTTAAAAAATAGTCATCTGTATTAATTCATCCTTCCCAAGTTTTTCCTATGCTCCCAACTGCCCTCCTGAATCTAGCCACTTTTTATATTTTTATTTGTTTATTTTGCATAGAAATCATTGCATAAAGAGCTTCCATCCTTTGAACTGCGCAAGTCTGGGGAGGGGGTGAGCTCAAACAGGCACCCACAAAAATATTTGCATAGTATGTAAGATGGGCATGTTTGACTAGGTGTGGTGGGCGGTTGAAAGTTTTTCTTCCCTTTTTGTATGGGCACAGAATCTTTAATGAAAAAGAAGTTTCAGAGCAAATTGTCTCATCATCTCTTATCATCAAATGCAATTTTGGGTACTTTCACCAGCTATGATTCTGTGCTACAGAATTACGCTTTACAGGAATAAACTTTTTGAACATTTCCCCCTGCAAATAAAAAACCTAAGATATGCAAAATGATAGTTGGCTAGCAATCTTGCTTTAGTTTTTTTGGGTGCTAAACCTTTGGGTTTTTTTTTACTGTAGTCCTAAAGGGTCGCAAGTGGAATGCTATAGACAGTTTATAGCCTCAGTATTACCTAGGTTTTATACGTCACTGCTGGTATTTAATATTGTGGGAAAGCCTCCATGGGTTTTAAGAGCAATTTTCATTGCCAGGACAATTTTTGGTGACATTTTTAGCCATACTGGAAGATACAAACTCTCTTTTTCTGCTAGGAGAAGAAACAATCCGGCTCCCTCAAGCTTCAATTTCTCCAGTAAACAGAGGTGCAGCCATAATTATCTGAACCTGGTTGCGTTCTTTTGGGAATCTAATTCTAAATTCTCTGGAGCAGTGTTTCTCAACCTTGGCTACTTGAAGATGTGTATATATATATATATTAAAGTAAATTGTCTGTAATGGTGTAAACTAGTCTGTGGAGCCCATAAATTATGATAATCACAAGTTCCAAATCACATTATTATGGAATTGTTGATCAGCTCTGAAGTTCTTAACATGCATCCTCGACTACAAAAACAAGGAAATTGATTCTTTCATTTGTTATATTAGAATCAAAACTTTTAATTAAATGCACTTTACTATTGGCATGACACTTTCGTGACATATAATATCATTTGCAGCCTTCAAATATAGAAGACTTTGGAACTGACTTTTAATTAAATTAAATTATGATTAAATTATTAATTACTTTGGATTAATTCAGTGATATATTTTCCTATGAAATCATGTAATTTAGGGGAAGTGCAGCAGACATGAATACATGTGGCAGGAAATTTTTTGTTATTTCATCAACGTACTAACATGCTTTTCATCTTTATTGTCTTTCAGGACAATTTTGTTTCATTTGGCTATATAGCTTTTTCTTAATAAGAGATTTTAATATAGTATGATGGGCAATTAATTTGATTTGATTGTTTTATTATTTATTGATTTGATTATGCTGAGATAGAAATTATGTTGGGAGTTTAAAAATACAATAATAGCTATTTCTACCAAAAATCTTAATTATTATGCTACATTAATTGACATATATCAAGTCTAGGAATAATAACTTTATGGATGAGGAACAAACTGTAGAAACTCAATGATTGTATTTAGTGTTTTCTTAAGTAGAAACTACAGCCTTATCTATCTAAGCTATTAAAATATACTAAAAAATATTTATTTCAATAAAATCCTGCCTGGTTCAGTTGTAATGACAAAATATTTTGTGTACATTGAGATTTCCATCATTTCTTTCCTCATTCTGTCTTGTAAATTCTGGGAGCTCTGATCTTTGTTTTTGAACAAACCACAATTTCCTATCACATCTAAGTTGATCTGATAGATTTAACAAAGTCTATCTAGAGCAACTGTGATTTCCAAGACAAGATATAATGGGAACCATAGTTAGTTTCAAAAAGTAGGTTAAAGAGGTCCCCATGTGCAGGAAGAGGAAAGGAAATCAATAAATAAGCCTGAAGATTTTGCAACTATAAATTTGCAAAGGAAGGTGAAACAATTTTTATTCCATTTTAATCTAATGGATGTTCATCCATTAATATATATGCATCTCATATATATTAAATTCTTTCACTACAGAATCAATACCAGATATTGTTCAGATCTATTGGGGACCGGTTTTATTATTATAAAAACAACATATACACACACACAAATTTAGCAACCTTGACTACATTATAAACTCTTCCATAATTTTGACCAGTCCAAAAAATATTGTCAGTGGGAACAATTTAAAAAAATAGACTAAGAAAAGACACTAGCTATTCTTTTCACTTAAACAAACATAGCTTAATAAGTCAATATATACTTTTAGCCATTTCCATCTCTTCACAATTTAAGAACTTTTGCCCCTAGAGAATAGAAATTCTTAGTTCAGAGAAAAAAAGGAAGGAAAGAAGGAAGATTCAAGACTTCCAAATTTGTAGTATGGAACAATAAAAAGGAGAGAAAAAAGAATCTACGTGTTTCTTGTCTCACTTAGCAGAAATAGTATTATTCAAATACTTTTTTTGGTCTCTATTTGTTTTCTGTCCATAAATATTTCAATCTCACTTCCTTTCATTTTTAGTTTTTTTTAATTATCCTAGTTTTATTAAAGATTTGCCACTCTGATAGTGAAGACTAGCACTTTTTTTACAAGTGCAGATGTAGATTGGGTATTAGGTCAAGTATTTTGAGAAAATAAGGCCTTTTCAAGTATCAATTGAAATAATGACATGTTAACATAGACCTAGATCATGAATTCTTTTGATCTGATGGCATGTCAGAAAAATCTGTGTTGTTTTATCTCAACTGTTAATTCCTTTGATCTATTAATATGTGGTAGCCATTAACTACCATTAGCCATTAGCTAAAGAGAAAAACCAGTTTAGATATCCATGGTCTTCTAAGCCAGTGTTTTCAAACTAGACATATTACTATATATGGACTTGTTCACTAGGGAATTCTGGGAATTGGAGTCCAAATATCTTTAAATGGCCAAGTTTAAGAAAACACTGGTCCAAGCTAAACAATTTTTTTCTAATATGACTAACAAAAAAAGAAATTTATGTTTTAATTTTTTTACTACTGAATATTACAACCTGTACCATCACATTTTTGTAGGGTGTTTGGAAATGCTATGGAAGAGAAGAAAAGGCAGAACATTAATATGACCAAACAAACAAACAAATCTATACTAGAAATGTTTCTAGAGGGTTCTTCGGATAATTTATTGGCTCTCTGAGAGTTGAACACACACTTACCATAATGTTATGTAGCTACTGGTGCTGGTTATTTTAACCATAAGGTCATAAAGAAGGTTATTCAATGGAGATAGCTATCCCTTTGCTAAGAAGCCACCAAGATGGTGTGATGCATTTAGTCATGTTCACAGACTTTACGTGGACCAATAACATAAAACTGTTGGATCACTGTTGACTAACTGCATTTCACAGAATAGCTTGTTTTGTGCCATTCGTTGCCTATAGCCTGTCAATGAAAAGCCTGTCAACAAGAGGCATCAGAATAATGCATGATAGTGGGACAACTATTGCTTCAGCTACTTGTGATATTTGGCCTTAGAAAGCTACATTTTTAGATTGCCTATGGAATGAGCCATGTTGCTCCAGTTACAAATCTCCCTATTTAATTCACACTCTGATAACATGCCAGATATATTTTGCTGCCAAAGTAATCAACCTGCCTGTGACTTATATTGTTGGTACAGTCAACTCCAGAACTATGCCCACAGGATGGGTAGACTTAAGAAATTCTTTTAAAAAACTTCAAGAAACTAACATGCTGCTAACAGTTCCCTCTTCGGTCCTGAGCATCTTGCAAAACATGATATTTTGCATTCCTCAAAAGTGCATTCATTGGAAAACTTGAGCTGTGCAAATCTGCAAATCTTATCACTCATTTAAAAAAAAAAAGAAAGGTAACCAGACTGGTTGTGTATATTTTTGAACCACGTTGAGGTGCTTAATTTTTCTCCTACAATTAATTGCTAGGAAAACAGGTTTTGAATGGAAGCTGAGGCACTGAAGATTGGTAGCCTCCAATAAGATAACATCTACAAAAGGAACACGCCGCTTGGAGTATTACACCACTCTGATGAAACAGAATTCCTGTGCTAAAATATATGTCAGCTAAAGGTAACACCTTTATATACAAGGGATTGTAGTACAGCATTTCTCAATGTCGTATTCCCAGCTTGACCAAACTCCTGCCTTTTATATTCCCGCCAAGCTATCTCTACATAATAAAATGCCAGCCTTGCTGCCCCCTTCCCCCCACGCACTGTCTTTTCCTCTGGAATTTACTACTTGAATTAGCAATGAGTATAAGCTATTCTTCCCCCTTGCATCATTTCAGACCATATGAACATTTTCTTAACAAACAAGCTCTTGGATTTTGCTCTAGGACAAAGGGCTCGCTCTGCCGGCATCTTATCGCCATCCATGATACATGCCCAGGGAAGGAAAAAGCCCTTTAGGATACATCCACCTCCTACAATGTGCAGTGCTTCTTACCCCCTTGCAGGATGGAAACAGGTCAGGGGGAGGGGGTACTTGCTAAATTTGGTGACGTTTGTTGTTGCAGGGGATTGCAAGTCCTGAAGGAAAATATACCTCTTTTTGCTTTTTTGTAGTTCTTTTTTGTCATTTTTTTTTCATTTGCTTTTGCATATAACATTAAATATTGTCGCTTACAGTATTACATGCAAATACATGCTGGCTTGAAAAATGCAGATTCTAAATAGTTTAGCTCGGTGGTGCTATTCCTTATGGTTTTTTTGTCTGTATCAGCAGCATTGCTTTGAAAAAACCAGGTGTCCCATACTCAAGTGCTCAGTGACATGTCCTATATTTTCTGGTTCCAGAAGAAACATAGGAAAGATATCTTTCCCTGTGCAGTTGCCAATAAATTTTCTGATCCTGTGGTTATTCTTTTTCGGTTGAAAAATAGATTTCTTTTTCCTGCATTCTCTTGGTTGTTGTTCTCTTATCTCTTTGTTTTCCCCACCCTTGTGGGGTTTTTTTTTTTTTTTTGCAATCAGATCAAACAAGCATCCCATCTCAACTTGGATGGAAACAGGAAAAAAAAATCACAGTGAAAGCACCCACCTCAGCAAGTAGTGCTCCGTTGTCCTTTTCTGTGTGTGGAAAAAGAAATAAACAAAAGAGAAGAAAGGAGGGAGAGGCAAAAGGAGGAGGATGGTTCTCTAGCTTCTCCTTCAAACCTAGTCAGATGCTGGAGTTGCCTTCTCCCATACCCCATCCTGGTCTCTGCGCTTACCTTCAGCTCTTTCATCTGTGGGAACTTGGTTATTCTTGGATTATCTACATCATAGGAAAGTCGTTATCATGCATCCAGGCAGAAGGGAGAGTCTGACCTTATTGCTTGTGATTGATGGAAGATCCATGCACAGAACAGAAGAACAATTCCAAGGAAAGACAGAAGACCCAAGGCAGATGAGTGGATGGCCTTCTTCAGAGGAACGGTGAAGGGTTCATGTGTTTAAAGAGCCAGAACCGCTCGTTAAGGAAATAAGGAAAGTTAAGAGTGAGACAGATAGAAAGACTGGAAACGTGTTATTTGTGAGGGAAGATTTAACAGAGAGATAGATTTTTCTATGAGAAAAGTTCAGAGATAGATAAGAAGGACAGAAAAACCAAACGTAGATAACAAGGTCCAGACTGAGAGACACAAAACAGAAGGAAAGAAAGGAAGGAAGGCTCTATGGCTCATTAAAGTCCTGAGTAAGATGATGAAAAGGGAAAGAGCATTAAACAGAGAAACTGCAAAGCCAGGGTCAGAGAAATACTGTGCAGTCTGGTAAGGTGGATGAAGGGAAGGATGCAGAGAATCCAGACAGGAGGGCCTTGGGCTCTTTCCTGCAACATTTGTCCTTGACACATCTCCTCTCTTGCTTTTGGAGTGTTTGGATTTTCAGAGCAAACCATCCCTCACCCTTCCTCCCACAGTAGATGCTTAAGCTGTACTCCTGATTCAAAGCTACAGGGATCGAAGGCTTCAGGCCTCAGAATTCTCATGGATGCTCCAGAAAGTGCAAATTTAGTGCAACACCACCTGTATGGGTGTCTCCTGCATTTTGTGTGTTCCAATGCATTTGGCAGAGAGTGTTTTCTTTGCCTTTAACTCTGCCCCCCTATTTTTTGGCATTACCTTTTCTTTTTCCTTTTCTTTCTTCTTTTTTTTTTAAAGAAACAAACATACAAGCTAACCCCAAGCATTCCTGGTGTGTCTCTAGAGTATGGAAGGGATGGGCGAGCGAGGACGTCGGACGGAACCAGGTGAGCCAAAGGAAGGGGGTGCTGGAGATGGAGGTAGACCAGCAATGCTGTTCAGGCTGTGG
>JANHGC010010480.1:77334-87508 GCA_027560395.1 Boaedon fuliginosus | reverse complement strand
TCCGTAGCCGAGCCCAACCCAAATCCTGCAGCCATTCTTCTTATGTTTAGTCTCCTGGCCTTTAATCATCTTAGTTGCTCTTTTCAGCACTTTTCCAAAGTCTCAACATCTTTTTTTTTGGTTTAATTGGTAGATGTTTTATTACACTGTCCCTCCTCACCCCTTTTTGTTACTATACCTTTGTACAGCATGGGTCACAGAGGCTTCATTGTGTGTGGCCACAATCATCTCAAATCTTTCCTTGACTTGAGATACTTGGTCCAAGCCAAAATCCAGACAACGCTGGTAACTGTTTGCCAAGGAAAACAAAAGTGGGGGGACGTTACTACAACAATACCACTTAGCACTTAGCCTTATATACCACTTCACAGTGTTTTACAGCCCTCTCTGAGTGGTTTACAGAGTCAGTCTATTGCCCACAACAGTCTGGGTCCTCATTTTACTAACCTTCAGAAGGATGGAAGGCTGAGTCAACCTCGAGCCGGTCAGGTTTGAACTGCCAACTGCTGGCAGCATGTGATCAGCAGAAATAGCCTGCAGTACTGCATTCTAACCACTGAGCCACCGAAGGAGATCCCCAAGAGAAACCTTACAAATAGCAACAGCCTGACATAACAAGGCTCAAAAACAGAAGAACAGTTCTCTTGAAAAAATCCACACCTTTCATTGGTAGCTTCCCAGCTGGGCTGTACAGGATCAGGGTACCCCTTTTCCTTTGCTAATTTCCGTTCTTTGTTCAGATAAGCCCCCCGGACCAGTTTTATTCCAAAACATACACCCAAGCGTCCTGCAAGGGCGACATCTTGCTTCAAGCGCTCCAAAGTGTCCTGGAGGAAAACAAAACTAGTCAAACAAACAAAACAACCGCTAGGGAATATTTTTAAAAGTGTGTTAACACCACTTAAGTGTTCTGATTAGAATGCATTTTTGGGATTCCCAGATAATATGATGAATAATATACAAAGGAGGAGAGATTCTAGGAATAAAGACCCACCTTGAGATATGCTTGATATGTGTTCCAAATCCAAGGCTTTTGGGTGTTCCAAGTAGCCATCATTGCGATGGTGACTAATGTCAAGGCAGGATTAATATAAGTGTATTCTGCATCTACCAGAACACGGACTCCTTTTTCTACAGCATGCTATAGGGAGAGAAGAAAGGCCACGTGATTTATAAAGAAGACATGTGACTGATTATCCGGCGTTCAGATACTGGGATTGCTGAAGATTTTATTTAGTTCCATTTAATCCCCCAGAAATCCATTGAGATTTAAGAATACATACTAAAGAACTAAAAGTTCCTAAAAGTCCCTTTGCAAAACCCAACAGTGAAAACAGACCTCTGTAAGGCATTTTCTCCCAACAATAGAGATGTGGAACATTATGTTGCAGATGGATATTTTCAAGCAGCAGCCAAAGGAATCAAATATATAATGTAAGCAGAGTTTAGAATTTCTAAATGCTATACTTTGGTAGGAGAGGTTCACCTTTGTTTCTGACAAAGCTACAAAAAAATCTCTCTTTGCTCCCACCTAATGGTAATCTAGTTTTATGCAGCCCAAATACAGTATTCTTGCTCTTCACCTAGTTTTTCTTTTATATATTTCTGCTTGCTAAGTAATATAAAGGCATATTTGATTAGCTAAATCGGATAATGACATTGGCCATTCTCGTTAGACAGGATGTAGTTCTTTCACTTCTTCTCCATGTCGAAAGAAGTGGCCATCTCTGCTTCTTTACCTATGTGATTCCCTTCTTTAACATATGTGATAAAGCCAACCATCCGTAAAAACTTGCTATCTCACCAAATTTATTCCATCCTGATTTCTGGATGGTTTTCTACCTGCTGGTGACATTCAGAAAGCAGGAGGGCAACACCAACTGCTTTGCTTCAAACAACTTATATCATCAGGATATGTGGCAGCAACCCAAACAAAAGGCATTAGATACAGTGGTGGGATTCAACCAGTTTGCATTTATTCGCGAGAATTGGTTGTTTAATTTCTGAGCAGTTCGGAGAACCAGTTGTTGGAAGAAATCTCCTTTTGTTTTTTTCCATTTTACCGGGCGAAGGAGTGGGGAGGGAATGGGGATTTTGCAGTATCCTTCCCCTGCCATGCCTATCAAGCTATGCCCACAGAACAGGTAGTAAAATATTTTGAATCCACACCACTGGATAAGATGCAGGATAAAGATCAGCAAAAGTGGGGAGCAAATTTTATGCTGGAGAGCTCTTTGCTGACTCCAGAATGGGAAATAACCCAATAGTAGGGAAAGGCCCCTTGTCAGCCCTACATCTCACCCTGCTCAAACCAGAAGTTTATCTAGTTTCTCATTGCAACTGCAATCCATTGTGATTCTTCTGTGTATTCAAAATATTGCAAGCTTTTTCGTCTTGCTTCTGAATTGGGTTTTTATATGATCTTGGGAAGGATGCCACCCTGCAACTCAAAGGATCCAATATGGTCAATACCCCAAGGCTGAAAAACATTCTGGCTACTCAATCACCTTTCTCCATCAGTGAAATCAGGATAAACGAATAAAAAACTGACTGGTTTTTTTTAGGCTTCTGCACAGAAAAGAGAGATGGGCAAAGGAACTCAAAAAATCAAGCGCATATAAATAAAACTTGTATAAGATGTTTTATAGATGGCATTTTGCACCAGTGCGGTTGGCAAGGATGTTTAAAGACAAATCGGCTAAATTCTGGAAGTGCTACCAAATACCTGGGTCATATTATCATATGTGGTGGACGTGCCCAAAAGTAAAAAAAAATACTGGACAAAAAGGTACATATGTGGTTGGAAAAAATGATAAAACAGCATATTGATTTAAATCCAGAAATATTTCTATTGGGGATTCTACCCGAAAAATACAGTAAGCAAAATGCATATTTGGTTGCTGGAATCATAGTTGCACAAAATTGGAAGAGTGAAGAGGTACCTACAGATGAGAATGTGATTAGGCAAATATTAGAATGTGCAGAGATGAATAGATTAACGTTGGCAATTAAAGAGAAAGAGCAAACTGAATACTATATGGTTTGGGATATATTTTATCAATGGTTAAATAATAAAAATGGAAGATTTAGAAAGGGGGACAAAATAAAGAAGATATGTTAAAAGAGATGAGTAAATATTATGACTGATATGTTGAATATTGCTAGTTTAATACTGTAGAATTAATATGTGGAATATTACCATTTTAAATATTGTAGAATTAATATTAATGTAACTAATGATGTTACAGTTTTGATTACTGTTTAAGAAAGATATTTGTACCCAGACAACACATTGTTCAACTGAAATGAAATGATTATATTAAAAATAAGAAAGTTTATCTCTAAAAAAAATAAAGTACAATATACAAACTGAAGGAACAGGACTCTGATCATGGGGTTCTGGTTGCCATCTTCACATTTAAAATGCCACTAAGGAAGCTCACTCCATCTAATGGTAAGGCCAAAGTTGAACTTGATCGCTAATGTTTGGCAAGGAACATACATTACCATTGGTATTTGCTATAAGGTTAAGCCTCTGTCCAAAGGACAACAGTAAGTTAAAAAAAACCCTGCCTAGCATATTTATTGGGCTTCAATATTGGATCTGTTACTGGAAAGAGAGTTTATAACTTTGCAATTCAATAGCAATAGCACTTGGACTTATATACCGCTTCACAGTGCTTTATAGCCCTCTTTAAATGCTTTACAGAGTCAGCATATTACACCCAATAATCTGGGTCCTCATTTTACCAACCTCAGAAGAACGGAAGGGTGAGTCAACCTTGAGCTGGTGAGACTCAAAACTGCAGTCAGCCGGCAGTCAGCAGAAATGGCCTGCAGTACTGCATCCTAACCCCTGTGCCATCACAGCTCATCAAGCTTTAACACTGTTGTCAGAACGAGTTATATTTTCATTTCACAGCCTAAACCAATGTAAAAGTCACGGGAGAAACTTTAGTTGGTTTGGTACCTGTGCTACAGAATTCAGGCGCCTCAATGATTTTTGGAAATGCTGGTTTTCTTCTTGCGACAAGCAGCTGAAATACACTTCCTGAGGGTAATGGAGGAGAGTAGACAAGATACAGGCTTTAAAAAACAACTCCATAGATTGAGCAAAAAGGGTGGAATGAAGGCAAATAGGGGAAAAGATGAGAAAATGTGAAAGAGGATCTACTCACATGTCCTGACATGGCAGCCATGACTCTTTCGATGCTGAGGTCTGATATTCCCTCCTTGTTTTGTAAACACAGGGTAATTGTTTTCTGTGAAGAGAGAGAATCAATCCATCCCAAATAAAACCAGAGTGCTTGTCTTCATTCTCATCCCAGGCTGAGCAATTAGGAACCAGAATGATGACTGTACTTTTTCTATAGTCAAGGAAATATAGGTAGCCCTTGATTTAGGACCACAATTCAGCCCCAAACCTCTGTTGCTAAATGAGACATCTGTTGCGTGAGTTTTTGCCCCATTCTACAACCTCTCTTGCCAGTTATTAAGTTAGCATGGTTGTTAAATGAATCTGGCTTCCCCCTTGACTCTGCTTGTCTAGTCACAAAAGGTGTGATCACATGATCCCAAGAGACTGCAACCATCATAATTATGAGCCAGCGGCCAAGGGTCGAAATTTTGAACACCTGTGTTGGATTAGCAGTAGACCTTGTTTAACAACTATTTACCAACCATTCAAACTTAAAATGGCGCTAAAAAATAACATTAACAATCAGTCCTCTCTTTTATGACTACTGCAGCTATCCCCAAAGAAACATGATTGACATTTAGGTGCTTCACAGCCGACTTTCAACAAGCAGAATCAAAGGAGAAGCCATCAGTAAAATTGCAAGTCATGGTCATGTGATATCCCACTTAACAACCCAGAGTGATCCAATTAACTGTACAGGAAATGACATTGTTAAGTCCATCATGATCACTTGCTTAATGACTGTATCACATAATGACAGTTCCAATAAATGAAGACTCTAGGGTTCTTTTTTTTCTGAAGTACTGAATTTAGTTTGACTAGTAAAAAAGAAAAAAGAAATGAATCCATCATGAACTTTGTCAATTTTAAGACTCATGGACTTGTCAATTTCAATTCTGGGAATTTATTTATTTATTTATTTTATTTATTTATTAGATTTATACCCCGCCTCTCTTCCCCAGTCAAGGGGAACTCAAGGGGAATTGAAATCCACCTGTCTTAAACTTATCAAGATTGAGAAACATTGCCATAATATACTTAACCCATTCAGCCCTTAATCCTTTCTGGTGGCACGGTAACTTAATTTAATTTTTTAATTTAATTTATTAAATTTATACCCCGCCTCTCTTCTCTGGTCAAGGAGAACTCAAGGCGGCTTACAACATAGGTTAAAATACAGCCAATAAAAACATCATAGAAAAATAGTAAATGATAATAAAAATAACACAACCAATCATACAACATGCAAACAAATATTCTTCCTGAAGATCAACTCTACGCCTGCCAACAGAGCCAGGTCTTAATGGCTCTGCGGAAGGCCAACGGATAGATGGTCGGATCTCTGCAGGTAGCTGGTTCCAGAGGGCTGGTGCTGCCACAGAGAAGGCCCTTGACCAGGGACCCACCAGCTGACTCAAGGATCACATTTTCGGGGAATACAATGTCTGTATCCAGTTTTTTTGGGAAGAGGTACTTAATATCCCATGTGCTTTTCCATCAAAAGAGCAAGTTCTTGTCTTCACGATAGTGATAATGCCTCCTCAGCCAACCAGGACAGAGCAGGCATGGCTAAATTGGCCACATCACCCAATCCGCATTTGGGAATCCTGTTCCACCTTGCCAGGCCTTAGCACTGAGTTCTTTAATGGAGAAGCTAGTATTTATAGCTTCTCTTTCATTTTAGGTTGTTTTTCTGGAGGTGGGAGGATTTGGTAACACCAACGGCGTGGGTTTGGTGTTGCACAGCAGAACTAGTTGTGTTAATCTTATCTTCAGAGTATAAACTAACTCCATGCTCCCAGCAGCTACTGCTTGATGCATCCCACGGTACTCACACAGAGTTCCGCTGCCATCAGGGCCGTCACCTTCAGTTGCATCATGGGATTGGGGGCACCCCCCACCGAGAGATCCAGGCAGGTAATCATGGATTGGGCATTCTTGTCATACCATCCTTCCCTGGTGAGGAGAGAGCAGATGAGTAGCTCTGGAACCCTTTCAGATCTGGGTTTTGGTGCTTTGCTCACCAATTCTTATCTATCTAATGATGATTATTTCTCTGGATTCGGTTCCATAGGATTGCTCTGCTAGTATGCGAAGGAATGTTGCATTTGTTTGTGTGATGTCAAATTTAAGATGGGTGGACTTCAATTCCCAGAATTCCGACACTGACTAGGGAATTGTGGGAGTTGAAGTTCACCCGTGGCCATCTTGCTGATTATTTATTTATCCTGGAGAGGTTCCTACAAGTTTTTTTGGGCAAGATTTCAGAAATGGTTTCCCATTGCCTTGCTTTTTGTAGGGCTGAGTTAAGGATTGACCCAACGTCACTCAGCTGGCATAGGGCCTAAAGTGGAAGTAGAATTCATGGTCTCCCAGTTTCTAGCTTTATGCCTTAACCATCACACCAAAGTAACTATCCTTGGGGATGTACTCACTAGGAATTCTGAACAATCCTTATGACCTAGAGAAGGAAACAGGCTAGGGAAGTCTGGTTTATAACGATAATAGTGATTTCTATTGATTAATGATCAGATTATGATCATTAACCAGGAAAATTCAATAGTTTCCAAATCTCCCAGCAAAAAACAAAATTACTGTAGGAAGGTAAGGATATTCCTGCCCAAAAAAACAGGCTTTATTTGGCTGGTTATTTGGGGTAGTTTGACTTTCCTTTCACTAGACTCAGAAAAAATTAATTATTCACATTTTTTTTCTAGTTTTGACTAACAGGGTTCCATGTATTACATCAAAGCTTACTGTAGTTAAAGTGTGAGAAATTACCCTTAGCACCTGATAACCACTTCCTCAAAAAAGAAAGGCAGGGTTGTAGATAGCGCTGTATGGTCTTAATACATACTGGAAACACCGGAAGAGGATGTATGAATCATGTTTCCCTTCTTAAGCTGCAAACTTGTGTGACTCTGTTCACCTTTTCAGAAGATGTGTGAGCTCTCCATATCACCATTAAGCACCCCCTCATTGATTTACAACCCACAAACTGTCAGGTAGTGAATTTGTTGTATAGTAATGCTGTCTTCCCCTACTACAACGTCCACCAGATGGAAAACATCTACCATTATCTCTCAGCTAGCAAATCCAGGAGATGATGACCGATAATATTTGAAGAATGGTAAAACACAAGAAATGAGATTCACTCTTTATTAGTAAAATAGTTATAATACCCTTAAATGTTGGGGGGATAGAAGCAAGACGAATGAATCCACCAGCACAACTTTTTTAAAGCATTTGAATTAAAATGTTGATTCCCTTATAGTGTACAAAAAATTGGAGCTGCCTTGTGTACATCTCCCATGACCAAAACAGAATCCTAAAGATTCTAAAATAAATCCCAAATTAGGATCAGATAAAATGTACTCCCACCCAACCCCTGAATTTACTCTCTTTCTGCAGGTATGTATTTTTCTAGGTACAATTTCTCTGATCTCCACATTTTTTTCTAGGATTACCTCTACTGTAGGTAGACTAAGATTGCTGTCTCAAGTGGCATATGTTTATCAACTCAGTTGTTATTTATTTCTCAAGCAATTATTTAAATCTCAGGTGTAGTGAAAAGCACATGTGTAATAAAGTTGAAATAAGATTCTGTGGTCATCTGGTCAAGAATTGGCAGACAACTCAGACCAATTTGTCTTATCTTTTTCCGTCTGTGCAAAAGCTCCTCTACTGCTAGACTACCTATCATCCTTTTAACTATACTTACCCTTCTTTTTCCTCTCCTACATCTTCTTCTATGGGGACAGCAAGGAGAGGCCGGACCCCCAAGTGTTGGAGTCGTTGCAGTGTTTCTTTGATCTCTTTGTGGGTTTCACCAGCTACAAACTGCCCATACAAAGTAAGACGAAGTGCAGAGGTCCAGAGACGACGTCCCAGAATGTGCCGAGTGAAAGAAAGGAGCTTGGAGGACAAAGAGAAAGGCTACCAGATTTGGCCTGAAAAAATCCAGATGATGGAAACAAAGAGAGTTTTCTATATCCCTTTTTCTCCATCTAGTGATTATCTGAATTTTTTTTAGGCTCAATGTGGCAGTGCATCTTGAGATACCTAAAAAGTTAACAGATAGGACTATAGATTAACTGTTAACAAATTAATTACTACAGATAATTTATTCCCATAAGAATACATTTGTGCATCTGGACAATGGACTTTAGTCCACCAAAACAATGTCTCCCAATTGCCATTTGTCAGTCTTTAACACCAATTATTAACCTACTGTCTATGCAAGAAGTTGTTATAACTACCATTAATCATTTGTGCAAGTGTCACAAATAATTTGTGACTTATTTTGCAAAAACTACTCAGTTCATAATTTATTCTAAAAACTCTTATCACCTCCCCAATCAACAGAGCACTCAGTTTAAGTCATCGGTGCAAATTCCAGAGTCATGCTCACATGGAGAGATAACGAGGGGACTTCCAAAACAACCAAGATACGTATTTATCATTTAAACTGATTTCCTGATAAGATCATTAAAATTACTCTCTGGTACATCCTTCCAACCACACATCATAGAAACCCAAGATTGCAGATGGCAATTGAGACAAAATGGGTTATGGGTTAGACCAGGAGTCAGAATCTCACCTTGGGTGCTTTCTGCACCAGCCACGGAGAAGAACAGAGAAAGAAGACCAGCAGTCCACGACTGAGTTCCCATTTGGTCTTGAGGCGGAAAACCTTCCCATCATCCAGGTTCAGTGAACCAGAAAAAGATTGGGGTTTCTCTGAAGCGGTTTCAGGGACTGTCTTGAAAGAGGAAGATTTCTGGGTTGTCACCTGGGGGCTCCAGAGGGTCAATACCCTCCGGTGCAAGAAACGAGCCCCACAATGCAGCATGCCACCAGCTCAGTCTGAAGGTCACAGTGCCACCTTTGAGAACGTAGCATCTGGCATTTATCCCATTGCGTATGGGAACAAGCTGGAAAGATGGGGAGGGTGGAGGAAAGAGTGCAAACACAGGCCAGTAAGGTGCAGTTTCAGCACATTATTGGGGGTAAGTGGGAAGCAATTCACTAGGGCAGAAAACCTGCTAAGGAGAAGTCATTCATTAACATCAAGATTCCTGGCATTTCAACCTTATTGGCTTATTCTATTCTTTTCTGCAATTTGGTAGTTTCCATATTTGTTCAATTTCACTTTCTATAATTCTCAACTATTATGTTAGATGGGAGAATATGGAAGGCCAAAATATCTGAAAGCCACTGATTAGGGAAGGCTGCTTCATCTATGAGATTCTAGTTTCTTTAGAATGGAAGTCGGCACGGATATTCCTCCAGTTAGAGCCAAACTACATTCAGAGCATTTTTCATCATTGGTTAATTTACCAGGACTGCCAAGAATCAAAAACATGTCATATGAGTTGATTCTCAAGTATTTATGTTTTTCATATTTTTCTACAGCCATGGTGGCACAGTGGTTAGAATGCAGTATTGCAAGCTAACTCAGGTCACTGCCAGCAGTTAGATCTTGACTGGCTCAAGGTTGACTCAGCCTTCCAGCCTTCCAAAGTCGGTAAAATGAAGGACCCAGATTATTGGGGCCAATATGCTGACTTTATAGACCACTTAGAGTGGCTGCGAAGCGGTAGTCTAAGTGCTATTGCTATTTATTAACAAAATATTCAATTTATTCTCACAATTTAGACCCTACATATTTGGAATTCTCTGTTGTACCTTTCCCCCCATTAACTCTGTTAACAGATGTCCAAAAATTAGGGATCCTTTGTTGGAAGTGTTCTATACTGATCATTTTAGAATTGTTCAATTCTAGTAAGATCAGAAGATCAATGTTCTGTTTTACCCTCAAAAGATACAAATTCAAAATGTTTTGCTCACTAATAACAGTCAACAGAATTGGTGGACACCAGGTTGAGGAAGACTAACCGCAAGCAGAAAGTTGCTGTCTTTAGGACAGGGTTTTCCAACCTTTGTGCAATTCCTAAGATCTGTGGACTTCAACTC
>JANHGC010010474.1:11272-23793 GCA_027560395.1 Boaedon fuliginosus | reverse complement strand
GGGAGGGAGGGAGGGGAGGAAAACTTGCTCGCCGTTCTCCGCCCACCCCCGGCGCGGAAAGGAGGCTGAGCGGGAGCACGTGGAAAGGAGGGGAGGGGAGGGGAGGGGAAGCCCCTCTGGCAGCTGCAGTCTTTTCCCTCCGGGATTCTAACCGCGCGGGGGTCCCGGCTGAGGGACTGCAGAGCTGGCGGTTTAAAGTTGCCTTTTTGGGCCCAGAGCTGCTTTTAAAATCAGAATGGAAGGAGGAGGAAGGGAGGGAATGTATATAGGCATGTTATGAATTAGGCTGCTTCTTCAAAGCAATTCTGGGAATCTTTGCATCATGTAAATTTATCACAGGATGGCTCCCAGGCCCCCCAAATCCACGAATCGGATTTATAGCTTTGCCTTAGATTTGAAACAAATCACTCTCTTCCTCCCAAATCTAAGCCTGCCTTCCTGATTTTCAAGTAATTATCCTAACCAGAGGTACTTATCGCATGATTTGTTGGCCTTGTCATCACCTGAATCACTTTGTAATCCAATCTACTGAAGTGTATATTGGCTGTGAAGCACTGCTTTTGAATACCCAAATCAACCTCTCTGTCTCTCTCTCTCTCTCCCTCTCCCTCCCTCCCAAACTCTCTCTCTCCCTCTGTCCTCCCCTCTCTTTCTCTTTCTTGATTTTTCTTACAATACTAGACAACACAGTATCAACAGAGTCCTTCCATTTTCTAGGTTCTATCATATCTCAAGACTTAAAATGGACATCTAACATCAAAAACCTCATCAAAAAAGCACAGCAAAGAATGTTCTTTCTGCACCAACTCAAAAACTCAAACTGCCCAAAGAGCTGCTGATTCAGCTCTACAGAAGAATTATTGAGGCTGTCATCTGCACCTCCATAACTGTCTGGTTTGGCTCTGCAACCAAACAAGACAGACACAGACTTCAACGGATAGTTAGATCTGCAGAGAGAACAATTGCTACCAACCTGCCTTCCATTATTATTATTATTTATTATTTTATTCGATTTATACCCCGCCTCTCTTCACCCGATGGGGAACTCGAGGCGGCAATTGAGGACCTGTATACTGCACGAGTCAAAAAGAGGGCGTGTGAAAATATTTACATCCTGGACATCAACTGTTTCAACTTCTACCCTCAAAATGATGCTACAGGGCACTACTGCACACCAGAACAACTAGACCAGCGGTTCTCAACCTGGGGGTCGCGACCCCTTTGGGGGGTCGAACGACCCTTTCACGGGGGTCGCCTAAGACCATAGGAAAACGCGTATTTCCAATGGTCTTAGGAACCGCGATTGGCGCACTGCTCCAGATTCAGCCGTGACTGCCACTGCTCCGATTGGAGGGGAGGCTACAAAAAGCACCCACCCACCCCCGGGCTGGCAAACTTTTTTTTTCTGCCTCCGACGGTCCTGATTGGTGGGAGGCGTCCTAAACGCCGCCTACCCAATCGGCTTGCGTGGGTCTTCCCTCCTTTCCCCTCCCTCCACTTTCCCGGCTCCACGCCTCTTCAGCTGCCTGTCCCGGCTTGGCTCCCCCGGCGTGTTGGGGGCTCTTTCTCGCGCCCCGAGGAGGCGCGCGCGCTTCACCCTTCAACCCCTCGAGCGAGCGGCCGCGCTTTTGCTCCTTCTTTCGCGCCCACGATTCCGGGCGGCCGCTGGACCCTGGGAGAGCGAGCACGCGCGCCTTCTGGCCCCTTTCGCTCCTCTGCCCCTCGTGCCCGGAGCGCTCGAGTCCCGCGAGTGGCCGCCGCGGATTACGCCTTCATCTCGCGCCTACGTGTCTCGCTCCCTCCCCCTGTGACCTCACTGCGTACTATCACACCCGTCCCGTCCGTTTCCATAGCGACGAGAGGGCCCGAACAGTGGCCTACTTGATGTCCCTTCATGAGGCCTTTGGGCTCCGAAGTGGCCTCGGTTGCCTCTTTACCCCGCGCCTTGGTCACTGGGTGGGCGGGTTTATACCTGTACTAGAGTGCCCTCTTGAATCGTTTTGAGCCCCTAAAAATTTGGGGGGTTCTTTTTTCGGGGGTGGGGACTTGTTAACCTTAAACGTTAAAATCCTAGATTTTCACATGACTTATTTTTTCATTATCACTTTTGTTTTTATATTTCCTATCCCTGAAACTGGGACTTTTTATTCGAAGGGGTGAGATAGATTGTCGGTTCAGAGGTCAAGTTTTTTCTTTGGATACAGTTCACTAGCTGGATATTTTGCAACACTTTTCTTCCAGTGAAGTGCTGGGTATTTCGGCAACAGACATGTTGTAACTGCAGATATTTTCATTGCAGTGTGCTTCCAAACCTTGGCAATTGAACTGCCTCTTTTTTTCTTTGATTTTTATAAAGAAAGGAGGAAATTACTTTGGACTGAGGGATACGATTTTTATTGTATGGCTGCTTTTATAGTTTTGTACATTGATGATAATGAGAGTATAAAATCGTATTAATAAACAGTAAAAAAAAGTTTTGGCTTCAAGTGCTGAGTTGTTTAATGATGGATTCCAGATTCTAGAACAAAAATAGAATTTTTGTTGTCATTTATAAAAACATCAATTTATGGCAATAGTTGAACAGTTTTTTCTATCTGATAGTCAGCATATGGGAAGAAGGCAATTTGCAAACATGCAGCAAACTGCAGTACTGTCAAAATCATGATGGGTTGTCACATAAATTACAGCTATGTACTTACACCATATATTACCTGATAGAAGTTTATTATTTGCCCTTTCCCCTGTGAATAAAAGTGAGGTACAGGTAGACCTCGACTTAACAACCATTTGTTCAGTGGCCAAACTTAAAACTGCACTGAAAAAGTGACTTAAAGCCAATCCTCTGTTGGAAGAAATGTCCATCTGGGTTTATTTCCAAGTGGGAAGAAAGACTGGAAACATGGAGACTGCTTGGAAGGGTGGTTTAATGGTAGACAGCGGGACCACATGGTTTGAGGTCCTGGGCAAAATTGAGCACATGGGTGAGAGAGGGAGATTTGTACCCTCTGTTGGGCTTTGAACTTGCTTCCTGTTCCTGTGGCAAGAAACGTATCCTGATTGGTTGTCAGACTCCCATGGGGCCATACAGGGGTAACTTTGTAAGTTTTCTTGGGTCCCAGGTTTTGTTGAATCTTGCTGGGTGATGTAATGAGGGGCTTTGGGCAGTTATTATAGCTCAATGGCTTTGTCCTGCTTTGGATCTGAGTGAAGGCTAATCCTATCATGTCCTGATGGTGAAGGTTTTTTCCTGTAGATAAGATGGCCCAGCCATTTGTCTTGTAGATAAGCTGGCACCAAAGTATCTGCTGGGGCTGAGTTTCTGTTTCCTTAAGATTTCTATTTCTTTTTTAGGAGAAATATTCTGCCTTTTTAATATTTCCTAGAATATTTCATTCTCCTAGGAGAGGGGTGGGTGCTAACTTTCTACAGTCCCCCCTTTTTGCCAAAATATGTGCGTGGAACATACACGTTATTGGGAAAAAATTTAAAATTGATCAGATCAGAGAGGCTTGATGGGTGCTTTTAATTTTTCTGATGCAAAGGGGAAGGCATTGATAGAGAAAAGGATTCCTTCAGTGGTTCCCAAAAGGAGAGCTTTCAACCATGAAGGTCTAACAATCAAGGGGAAAGTTCTGGAAAGAAATTTACAGTATCCAATTTTCCATGCTAATTATTTTTAGAGGTTAGATACCACTTTCTGTGAGCTTCCAGTCAGGTTTCAAGCAAGCACAAGTCCCAAAATTCTTCACAGCCACAGTTTTCCTTTAAATTACAGGCTGCCCGTTTCCAAGGCATGGTTACTAAGCTCCCCTAGCTCTTAGTTTCCAGGGTTTGTGAGGCCAAATTGAGGTTAGCCAGTGTCCAATCCAGGCTATTTAGTATTTTTAAAAGTACAGACAGTGAGCCCTGGGACTCCTACTCATGAGACCACCAGTGCAACATATCCTGCTTTACTGGGAAATTGGGCAGCATCATTTGTGAGTCACAATCAGGGTTTGGGTTTTGGAGATCTCTTTTCTGCTATCTCTTTGAGTGAGGGAATTGCCTGAGGGGGATGCCCCCTCCCCCATGGGATTAGCAGGGAGATATGACTGGGCCTTAGTGCCACAGAGCAAAAATCAACCTAGAAAGAGCTTTGTGTGGAGGTAGGTGAAGAGGATAACCTCTGTCTAATTCTGAATGGTGTCTGTGTGTGTGTGTGTGTGTGTGCAATACAGGCAATACAAACATGCTGGATAATTTCCACTCCACCAGACAGAAATCTACAATCACTACATGAATCCATTTAACTTACCATTACAATTCTGAATGAAGCAAAGAAAGAAAACCTTACAATGAATTTCCACCCTCCCTCATAGTCTTTCTAGCTGTCTTCTGGGGATTGAAAAAAGTCTTGTAGTTTTTTACTTGTCCATCTCAGGGCCCTTTCTTTCACGTCTACTGGGGGGCATTAGGCTTGGCTTGGTGGTAAGGGTGGTCAGTCAGACTTGGGAAGGTCTGCT
Organism: Boaedon fuliginosus; assembly: GCA_027560395.1. Classification (NCBI taxonomy): domain Eukaryota; kingdom Metazoa; phylum Chordata; class Lepidosauria; order Squamata; family Lamprophiidae; genus Boaedon; species Boaedon fuliginosus. The sequence goes on along the minus strand of JANHGC010010474.1, from coordinate 19,291 downwards.
CCACTCTGGTTGCTATGATGATTTTCTAATGGAGGGCTGGATCCAAACCCAATTCATGGCCCAAATGGATGGAAGGTCTCCTCTGGAGGCAGCATCTGGGTCAGCATTATCTGCTTCCACAGATTGCAAAGTCATATGTGCAGAGCTAAAAGACATGAGAACAAGAACCCCTCTCCCCTGTATGGGTGATCCTCTCAGGAAAGGCATTGTAAGAGGATTAGAGATGTGAGGGTGGGTAGATAGCTTGCAGGCAGGGTTTGAGGAACAAACACACATCAGTACTGCAATTATTAAACAGGTAAAGCAATTTCAACGAGATGAGGATACAACAGATGAGAAAAAAAACTGGATTCACATGCTTCAGGAAAAGGATGGACAGATGAAATCATTTAAACACAGTAAATGTAAGCATGCTCACAACCAGAAAACCCATTGTGAACATAAGGGCACATTTCCCATGCTTTTCTGGGCTATAAAATTAAAAATTTAGAGGTACTTACCTTCTTTCCAAGCAGCCTTTGAGCTCAACACTCAAAACCCCTTAAAAACCTTTGGCCCAAGGTCCAGGAAAATCCACCCATAGGGTCTGCTGCCAGCAAGGAAGGCTTACCTGGGCCAGGTCCATTGGTAAGGTTAGCTTGGAGTCCCATCTGGTCTAGAATGTTTCATTCTTCTAGGAAAGGGATGGGTGCTAACTTTCTACACTCTCATTTATGACCATTGCAGCAACTTTATTTGACAAGCAGAATGAATGAAAACAAATGTAAAAATATACCTTAAACTTTTCAAACTTTTCATGAAGCTGTAGTTAATATCTTAGGAGTCTGAATTAGAATAGGCTTAGCCTATGTTGGCTAAGAATCAGAGATTGGAATCCAATCTACTTGTAGAGCATCAAGCTAAATAAAGGTATTTTAAAGTATATGGATATAAGGCATCTATTAAAAAACAGCTCTTCCAACATGCAGTACATATAGGAATACTGTATTCAGTAGAATATCCACTGCCTTGAATTTTTAAATTTGCTAAACGGTTCTCTTCTGTTGTATTGTACTGATTTAGGATATAAAATATGAATATTTCCTTCACTAGTCATAATCCTTTGGGACTCATCTTCAAGAATCTATTAGGCATAATAGAGAAAAAATGCTGTGTTTAGGTAAATGTCATGGGTGATGGAAATGCAACAAAAATTAAAAGCTAACATTCCATAAACATTTTAATGTAAAATCTATTTAAAATAAGATTAGGATGATGCCCAATGAATAATTTTGATCCCTGAGACAACAATAGGGGTGCATTTGGAAAGAGAACAAAGTGCTGTGTCAAAATTTGGTGAAAAAGTTTACTGTTTCTGTAATAATGGGAATCATGCCTAATGAGAAATTTTAAAATGGCTATGTTAAAACAAGGCATTCTCTCATCATTTTGCTACTTTAGTCAATCTGTGTACCTGTCATGCTAATGCTTATTTGCATTTAAATTATTATTGCCATCTTCATCCTCATCTGCAGCTCTGGTGTGGGGAAAGAAAAGAAAGAAAAAATAAGATTATTTAAAAAAAGGTAATTTACCATCTTCTCTTAAAATACAACAAATGATCTCTTCCTCCCATATCTCTTCCATAAACAAAACCATAAAACTTTGTCATTCTGTCCCAATCTGCATAAATCCACTAAAGATTACCAGAAATAACAATATATCTATTTTAACCTTGATCAAATAAACCAACTTTATATTCTATCTCTTTACTTTTAATAATCTTGATCTTTATCCCTTCAAATGTGTCCCATAAATATAATAATGTACTTCAGAATTTTAATAAATCACTTCTGGAAATGTAATATAAAAAAGATTCCAATATCAATTGGATTAGGAAAAGGAATAGCTTGCCTTCAGAAATCATGGGCGCTCCATCATTGGAGGTTTTTAAGAAGAAACTAGACAGCCACCTATCTGAAATAGTATAGGTTCTCCTGCTTGAACAGAGGGTTGAAGACCTCCAAGGTCCCTTCCAGCTCTATTCTATTTATCACTGTTTTGTTAAGACTTCAGCCATTCATTTGTATGTCTAATTATATTTGAGATAAACACAATCAGGAAATATCCATTATTTTTACTGTAAGTTTCCAGAAGCAGATTAATTGTATTATATGGTACTGAATAAATTTCCTGATGGCTTAGCTGAACTTTTACATCCAGGTAATCCTTGACTTAACAACCACGATTGAGCCCAACATTTCTCTTGCTAAGCAAGATAGTTATTAAGTGAATTTTGCTCCATTTACAAGCTTTCTTCCCACAGTTGTTAAGTGAGTCACTGCAGTTGTTAAGTTAGTAACACAGTTGTTAAGTGAATCTGGCTTTCCCATTGACTTTACTTGTAATCCATATGACTCCAAGACCATGCAGCCATCATAAATATGAATCGGTTACCAAGGGTCTACATTTTGAACATGTGACCATGAGGATGCTGTGAAGGTCATAGGTAGGAAAAACGGTCATATATCACTTTTGTCAATGCTGTTGTAACTTCGAACAGTCACTAAATGAGGTGATTGAAGACTACCTGTACTATCTTTGAGTGTACTTTGAGGGTATACTCCCTATAGTCTTGGGAGCAAGTCAAATGTCAGATCACTAGAGAAGTCTATTATCTTCCACAAAGAGAAAAAGGAGAAACCCAGGAATCATACAGCAGTCAGATTTATATTGATTCTAGATCATTAAAAGCTTTATCTGCAAACATAGAAATTACTCTCTTTGGATTTACCAAAATAAATCTTACCAGACTAACTTTAATTCTAATCAATTAACTTCTTTAATTTATCATGGAAATACGGTAGACATAATATTATTTCAGCAAGACATTCAATAAAAGCACTGAACAACATTCTAATTAGCAAGCTAGAGAAATATGGAGTAATAGCCTAACAAATAGATTCATAACTACCTGAAAATTGTACTCAGAAAGTGTTTATCAAAGGTTCTTCATCAAACTAGGTGAGTTATTGAGGGGGCAGGAATAAGGTGTTGCCCTGGGCCTTTCAGTATTTTTCAGTGTTTTTATTAACAACTTGCATTAATAAAACTTGCAAAATAGGTAATGTTTTATTAATAACTTGCATATGTAGGTTGAAAAAATGTTTATTAAATTAGCAGATGACACATGACTGGGAAGGATAACTTCCCAGTTATTTTCTGAAGAAAATAAAAATCAGAACAAACTTGTCAGATTAGAGAAATGGGTTGAGAATGAATGAAATTTAACAGAGACAAATGCCAAAATTCTTCACTTCAAAAATAAAATATGCAATTATAGAATTGAAAATTATTGGCTTACTTATAGAATTTGTGCAGCAGTTTTTGAAACAGTAGTTGATTAGAAGCTGAAGATGAATCAGCGGTTCATCTGGCTATAAAAAGGCAAATGCATAACCAAATTATTATAGGTTAATAGGAAGAAATAGTTCCCCTTGTCTGCCTGAAAGTTTCAAATAAAGTGAAACATGTTCAGAGAAAACCAGCAGAGGCTAGAAGGCTAGAAATGACATCTGACAAATAGGAATGAAAAGAACAAGGATGCTTGGCCTTCAGAATAAAAGATTAGAGAGGACATGACAGGCTCTCCAATATGATATTACTAATTCGTATTCAGTTTACTTTGTAATCAAATAAAAGATGAGACATATAAAAAAATTAAGACCTTTTTTCTGTTGTTATTGAAAATGAATTTAAATTACAGGAAAGAGATTCTGATAATTATAAAAATGGTAGCAGGAAAAACAGTTTGACAATGCAGCTACTTTTTTTTTTTTGCTCAGTGTATTCACATCTTTTGGGAATGCTTTAATTTGGATTTCTCTGGAATCCCTTCATAGACTTCTATTTATCTGCTGTGAAATCATTCTGAAATTGTGAAACATTTCGGTGCACAGTTAATTAGGACAACCTGCTGGGTTCTGGTGTCTGAGTGCATCTTAAAGCTCATTCTACAATCCCCTTCGGCTGTACATTTTCAGAGACACAACAGGAAAGCTAGTTCACCATTTTTTTGTGTAGGAGTTCTAGCAAGGTTCCAAGAGTTTCTAGGGTTCTCTAGAAGACTAAACATTACCAATACAATACAAAATTACTAATAAAATAGATGAATATATTTCTATCATAGGCCTGGAAGTCACTGAGTTTCCTCCATGCAGGAATCCAAGTTAAAGCATCTCATATAAATCATTGTCTTTGCTGCAGCACAGCCAGCCGGTAAAAGGGACTTTACCTTCCTCTGGGTTATTGGTTCCACTATATTGGTTATTGGTTCCACTAACTGTTCATACAGTTAGCATATTTTTTCTAACATTCGATCAGAATTTGTCTTCTTGTAGCTTACTGTTTTGTGTCATGTATTCTGGCATAGTAGAGGGCAATCTACAAAGCATATGTTTTCATAGAGTGCATGTAAGAAGTATGTCCTAGAATTAGACAAAATAAACAATACCACACTCCTATCCTTTAGCATTCCAGCTCCATCAAAGTAGATACAACTCTGGATCATAGATGCTACTTCCAATGGACTTAAATCAACATTCTTAAAAGATTTTTATTATTTTTTACTTTAAAAACATAAAAGACATATATTTTGTCCAATCGGTGTTTCTTGGATTACTATGCATTTAAAATCTTTACACAAGTAAATTTTATTTTCTTAAGAAAAAATTAATTAATTCCCCTATATCTCTTCATTCTAAACATGATAGATCTATACTAAGTCATAATGTCTTCCTTTTAAAAAGCTATTTATTACATTTTTATTTCTGTTAAAAAATTCTTCATTTGCTTATGTTTAAAATATTGATGATTTTAAAAAGTTAAAAAAGAAATTTATATTGATTATAAAAACTTTACTTAGTACATTGGTAATCTATCATTATTAATTCTCATCCTTCTCAGCCCTCATCCCTTCTTCTTCATTTCGAGTGGTCCATTCCTCTGCTGCCCCCCCGCCCAGTTTTCATTTTCTTTCCCAATCCCGTCCTCCCTATTCTCTTTGTCCTTTTTGTCCATCTTTGTTATAAATTTCCCTCCTCGCTTGTGGCTTATTTCTTCTCCTTTGGTAGGTCTTTCCTTTTATTTGAGTAAGTGTCTCAACGTTCCCTAATGGCTTTTTCTTTCTTAGCAAGTATGTCAAATATTGCTCACTCCTCTTCGTCACCATTTTTCCCTCTCCAGCTTTCTTGTCACTTTTCTGCTCGCTCTCCTCCTCCTTCTCAGCAATGTGCATCATTGGCTGTTCTCTTGTTCAAACTCCGAGTCTTTCTCTTCCATTTTCTCTATATTTTCCATCATGTTATTCAATAGTTAAATCATTGTTGCCCCTGTTTCTTTTATTTCTACAATATTTTCCTTTATTGAACTCAGTTCATTTCGCACCACCACAAAGTGTGGGAATGGCGGGAATTGCGGGAATGGCACCTTCTCATTATTTGGACGCCTCCCTTTTATATCACCGCTTCTTTCAATAGGCTTTTTTTTTAAAGTCCTGGTTTGACTCCTGGGGATCGATTTTCTGTCTTTTAAGCTCTTTTTAATCCTGTCCAACATCCAGTTGGAGTCAACTCTTCTTCCTCCAGGGTTCGCTTCTCTGGGATGGATCCAGCTAAATGGTCACCATTTTAGGTGCCATCCTGGTCGGTCCTAGCTAGAGCCAAAAGATGGGTGGGGAGGGGATTGGCATGTCCCCTCAACCCTTCCTGTCGCACTCCTTTGCTTTGTCCCCCCCCCCCCCGTATTAGCCCTCGGGCCGGCAGGCCAAACGGGAAACCACAGAGCTCGTGTGTTTCCCACCTTGAGTCGCCGAAGCCAAACTGGAAGTTCTTAAATCAACATTTTTGTATCATCAGTTTTATTCATACATTAAAACTGATTTAAGAGTAACCAGCTGCCTATCTAGGTCCTAGTAATTCTATTTGGGGCCATAAGTCAACTTCTTTGGATTTCTATCCTGCTTAGGAAGAAGAGCTTATGATGCAAAATCAAATTTGGGTTGGTCAACGGGACCAAAGATTTACTCTTTACGTCAGTAAATCTCTGGTTCTGGTGACTGATCCAAATTCAATTTTGCATTGTTATCCCGGGACACATATATTTGCCTTCATTTGTAAGAGTTTATGACTTTATATGGCATATCAGAAATGAAGGAATGTTATTTATGCCACAGTAGGAATCAAAATATATTTTGAAACAGAAAAAACAGTTAGAGGAAGAACAAATAAACAGAAACAGCCCTTCTTATAGTAGAACAGAGGTATTTGGAATATTTTCACACAGGACCATTAAGGAGATTTGTTGGTTAAGCCTGCTTAGAAATAACAAAGTAGAAGTTTGGTGTTACAACAAACAGTTAACAAGATATAATGGCATCTGAAATCTAAGGGAAGTTGGGGTTAATGTTCATGGTCATGTTTAATACAGAGATCTGGTATTCCTCTGGTTAATGTCCACAACATCTTTAAAGGTGCTGAAGCTGGCCGAACTCTCTAGATTTTAGGAATAGCTGCTTGGTTCCAGGCAGAAAGCACAGCATATGTGGGAAATTCTTTACTGCCTTCTCTCCTAATGGCTGGATTGATTGAAGGTGGAATATATGGCAGTTGTCCTTCTCAAGGCACTTTATTATTATGTTGCTGCTTGTTTTTCTCAGCGAGACATCATCCGTACAAACTCTATATGGAAAAGAGCAAGGATGTCATTGTCAGCACATTAGGAGAGAGAAAAAAAGAATGTATCATTTTTTTAACATTACTGAGAAGTAGGAATGGGCTAGTTAGCTATAAATCCTAACGTTGTGATATTTCACCTCATTTTCCCAATATTTCATCACATTCTAGTAGTATGACTAAGAAACAGATGTATATGTATCAATGCACACCCTCCCTTAAAAAGAAAGAATGAAAGAAAGATAAATACATTACAAGAGGCAACAGAGCTTTACAGGATTAAAGTATGATTTTGCCATTTTTCACTGAGTAAAAATCTTCACTGAGTAAAGATTTCGAGCCAACCATTGAGTTGAAATGTTTATCTTCTTCAGTTAAAATATGCCTGTCAATAGGAAAGGATAACATACTCTACAGTAGTTGAATTTAAAAGGATGCCTTGCTTGGGTTATAAATATATAGGCATTCTGGTTAGTATTTGCTGCTTTTGTTTTGAAACAAAAATCTTAGCTTTCAAACTGTCCCTTTTTGACAGTAATCTCTATTGAACAGAAATTGGTAGAGGTAAATACAGTACCTCAAACCTTTATATATATATTTCCTGCCAGCCTGTCCAATGTATTCCTTCCCAAAACCAAAACCAAATTCCAAATAGCTCTTGGCTTCAGACATCCTACTCCATGTGTAAAATACAAATTTTCATCCCAAAAGACTTTCCCTGTCATACCTTCGAAATCCACAAGACCATCTCCATTCAAATCAACATCCTGGAGAATCTCATCCATCTCTTGGTAGTTCAACTGTTGCCCTAGGAGCTTATGCATTGCTTCCCGTAGTTCAGCTATGCTGATCTGCCCATCACCATTTGTATCAAACTGGAAGGAGGAAATACACAAACACCTTATTTCACCGGTCATTTACCTATCTCTCATACTTCTCCAGTCTCATTTGAACCCAGCATTGTTTTCTGTTCTTAGCTGACTAACAAACAGTGACAATTGGTTTAGTAGTTAAGGTACCCGAGTCCAGCCTTAGTCATCAAAGCCAGCTGGGTGACTTTGGACCAGTCACTCTCTCTCAGCTCTATCCACCTCACAGGGTTGTTGTTGTTGTGGGGAAAATAGGAGGTGGAAGATGTGTTGGATATCTCAGCCACCTTGAATTATTTGTGAAAATAATAAAGGTAAGTTAGTAAGTCAGTAAATGGTAGATGCAACGCAATGCAATGCAATGCAATGCAATGCAATGCAATGCAATGCAATGCAATGCAATGCAATGCAATACATCCTTATGTATACATCCTGCCCAT
>JANHGC010010471.1:207181-221528 GCA_027560395.1 Boaedon fuliginosus | reverse complement strand
TGTGAAAGGATCATTCAACCCCCAAAGGGGTCCCGACCCCCAGGTTGAGAACCACTGAATTAGATACTATATTTTTTTAAGTATAAGATGCTCCAAAGTATAAGATCCACCCAGCTTTTGGAGAGGAAAGCAAGGGGGGGATCTCTTTCTGCCTCTGCCTCCCAGCAATTTGTGTCCTGAAACAAGCAATCCCAGCAATTTGTGTCCTGAAACAAGTTTCAGCATAGGAGACAAAGTCGGGATGTGAATCTGCCTCTACCTCTGCCTCCCAGCTAGGAGGCACAGGCAGACACAGATCCCCCCCCCTTGTTTTCCTCCCCAACAGCTCACAACAGCTTATTGGGGGAGGCATCCACCTGCCAATCAGTTGTTGTGCTGAATTAACAGCTGATTGCGGGGTGGATAGGAATACCTCCAATCAGCTGTTGATCTAGCGATCCCTGCAGCCTTGAGGCTGAAAACAGGTGCGGAGGCAGCGTTGTGCTCTACAGCCTGAAACAGGTTTAAAACAGGGTGAAAATGGGTGGGTGGAGCTACAGTCGAAGTATAAGACACACCCTAATTTTCAGCCTCTTTTTTTTGGGGGGGGGGAGAGTGTGTCTCATACTCTGAAAAACACAGTAAGTGTCCCCGAACAGCCATGCTAAAGTTAAAATAAAATATCCCTGGTCAAATAAATGACACCTACTTTCCAATAATAATGTACCCAGGCTTATAGAATTGTATTTGAAGTTTCAATTCAACTGTAATTGAATTCAATTACAGCCCATAGATGACAGTGATTATGCAAATATGTCATCATTATATTAATAGCAGAATGGCATGCCATTGTTACCAGTGCTGAAATCATACCAAGTTGCTTTGTTTTGAAATTGCATCAAGTGTCTTCTGCTTACAAAACCATCGGAGCCTCCAAAACATTATTGTTTTGATTACCTATCTAAAGGTAATTAAAAGAAAATAATGAACATGTCATAATAAACAAAAGTATGCAAACAATGAAATACGCTGTGAAGCTCGTAGCATGATGAAAACACTGGTTGGAAAACAGTGTGCATGTTCTTGTCATAAGTTATTTAGTGTTAACTGACACACCAAGGTTTTGCATGAAGCAAAAATAAAATGGTTGAGCTTGAATGGACTAAACAGGAGTTAGTGCTGGAAATAACGGAACATTCTTTATCACATGGAGAGCTATATATTAGTGTGGAGAGTCTAGCCCAATATTCTGATAGGGATATTCTGATATTCTGATGTAGGGAGCATGATGGCTCAGCCGTTAAAGAGCTTGTCTGATTGCTCGGGTTCAAGACCCAAGGGCCTTGCAATGGGAAGCTCCCGTTACTTGCCCCAGCTCATGCAAACCTTTCATGCAAATGTAAGTAGATAAATAGGTACACCTTTGGTGCACAGTGTTCCATACACATTGGTGCCTTTGGTGTATAGTCATGGAAGCCACATGACCATAGAAGCGTCTTTGGACAACGCTACTAAGAAATGAAGATGAGCACCTCATATAAGAACAGTAACCTGTTTGTGTGTGTTCCTTTGGTAGATCTATATCATATCTTTATATCTTGTTCCTTTTTGCAGGATCTCAAGCAACTTACAATGGAGTGTCCATTGTTCACAACCTGTGAAGAAGATTGGACTGAAATAGACTGCTCGTACTGTATAGCATCACCCAGTAAGTTTCCAGTGTTGTGAGTACTAGGAAGTGGGCTTGCCCAGTTCAGTATCTTAACTATCACATCCAACCTATCTTATTTTAAAATTTAAGAATGCAAAAGAATCTGGGATTTAATTTGCATTAAATAGGGTTCAGATTTCCGATTTCTGCTTATCGTTGGACATGTGTCGGTTTTGCCAATTTATATAAATACAGTAAATGACTGGTTTCTACTTGATTGAAAGCAAAATTGCATATACTGTATGGTATACTCCCTCAAATTTACATTAACTTACATAAACTGCAACATAAATCATGTAAGTCATTACTCGACTTACATGATCCCTAACATACTGCTATAGAAAACTATTATTTTGTTCTGTCCTTAATCAAAACCTGTTAACATACTTGGAAAAATACAAAAAAATAGATGATGGAATGACTACATATTCACATAGCTTTCCCTATTACTTCTGAACAAAATAGACTGAATACTGTGTTGAATTAAAATTTAAAAAAAACCAGGATAGCATTTAAATCAGTATATTCCTCTCCTAAGAATGCATTAAAAAGTTGACATAATGTTTACATAAAGATTGATAATTATGTGGCTATTCTATAGGGTACAGTTTACCTACAAATGAACACCCTACTGTAAATAACAGTTTCTTAATGTTTTAAAAAGAGTAAACATGAAAGCATATGTAGAATGTACTTGACTTACTTTGTAGAGACAATTATTCCTGATGGTATTTGACTTTTGCACTGATAAGAGAGGGAAATACCCATATCCATTCTGTTGTTCTACCCTGTTGGTTAGAGACCTTAGTCAAAATGGAAGGAAATAAGGAAACAGTTTTTATTATGATGATAGTTCATTGCACAGTCAACCATATGTTTATACTGAACTTTACATTTTTATCCACCTCTCGAGTCCTTCTGCAAGACCTGAGTTAGAAAGATGTTGTTTAGTGATGTTAAAGGTATCTTTGCAGGACATATAATCTGTTCTAAGTAAAGCTGCCTTTTCCAATTGTCTGATGGTGAGTTAGTCAATGCTGCTGCTCTGGATGTTTTGGGATTGCACCATACTGTCTATTACTATTGGTTGTTATTTCTTTGCTTTCTAATCTTTGTATATGTTAGAGATGGGCCAGATTAACATAATAACCTTCAACTCTTCCTTATTATATTGAAATTGAGTTGGAAAATGAACCTCTATCTGGCGCTTTTAAGTTTGAACATCACTTGGTTTATATATCTAACAATGTTTCTGTTCAGAAGAAGAGAATCAGGAGCATAACAGTGGGATGCAGAAGATTTTAGAACATGTTTACTCCTTGATTAAAATGCTCCCTGGCTGATACATAGTCAATGCAAAAGTGGGGATAGCAAGCAATAAAGTAATTCATCTTTTTCATTTGTTGATGTTATACAGGTGATGATTCAATGTTTCTGGGAAATGCAGCAACAGAAATCTCTTTATTATTGAAGAGATCAAATAGTAACCAATCAAACAAAAGAAAAAGAAGTGTCTCATGGAGCAGAAATTGCTTCAGCTCTCTGTAACAACAAAAAAAGTTGCATTATTGATGATGCCACTGACTTCAGCAAAGATGGGATAAGCCTTCTATTGAAATTTATCCTGCCCTTAAGGATGGCAATGTGAGACTGAGATTGATTTTGCTTTCAAATGCAATGTATATATATATCAGATTTGGGAATCTACATTACCACAGACGGAAGGTTTAGCTAAGCAAAGTCTTGTGGCGCATCAATCAACTCCCCCCTCACCCCGTTGTTCTCCTTTTAGTGTAAAGAAAGCACATGTGAGTCCAGTCCATAAAAAGCCTTTGGGGTGCAGTGGTTAGAATGCAGTATTGCAGGCTCCCACTGCGGGAGTTCGATTCTAATTGGCTCAAAGTTGACTTAACCTTCCATCCATCTGTGATTGGAGGACCCACATTATTGAGGTCAACAGGCTGACTCTGCAAACTGGTTAGAGAGTGCTGTAAAGTGGTATGGAAGTCTAAGTGCTATTGCTATTGCTATATAAGCACATCTGGAACAGCTTAATCATATTTTGAGTCTAAAAAAAAATCACCCTCCCCCGTTGCTGCCAATAGATTATGGTCAATGGTTTGAGAAGGGTGGTGAATTTTCGTAAATGGGATGGAAGGAGTAGGCATCCATAAGGATTAAGCTTCCTTGATTTACATATAGTAGTCCCAGTCCTATGTAAGCCATCATATGCTTCCTCTAAAGATCTTGTGGCCAAGTACACATTTTTCTAAATATATTCATTTTGTGCTTTGCAGAGCATAATGTAATAATGCTGTGACATCACTGGATGGGGAGCAGAATAATGTTCTTATTTATTTAACATATAATGTATTATTACTATTACTACTAACAATAACAATAATAATATATACCCCACCTCTCTTCCCCAAACAAGGGTAATTTGTACCTCCCATAGCTGAAACTTTGATAATGTGGTGAACCATGGAGAGGATGTGGATTCCCAGGAGGCAAGGGACTCATTTCAAAGAAGTAAGAGGCAACTCAGCCCAGTGTATCTTGTTTGAGAGAAGGAAGATGAAGACAACCCCTCCGTAATGATTCACAGAGCATATAGCAGATGCAGATACTGAGTGGTCTGGTGGCCTAATGAAGACATTCACCTCCCACTTGAAAGGTTGAGAATTCAATCCTAGGTAGGGTTCCCTATTAGGGTGCAAAGAAAAAATATCTGCTGTGAATTCCAGATAGGCATCAGGAAGGGCAGCTGTCCAGTAAATGCTCAGCTCCATCCAGTCGCCCTGACTCTACCCTGAGTTAAGGGATTGCAGGGTCATAAAAAGGGAAGGATTTTTTTTATTGCCGGTGCAGATACTAGAGTCCTCAGACTCTGGTCATATTTGGTCTATAGGTGTGAAATATATAAATTTGATGAAAACTAAAGGTGTGGCCATTTCAGTTCAAAAACTATTTCCAACTGATGTACAAGTTATCATTGACGCAAATGGGTGCTATTTAGTTTTACGTACTAAAATAGCAGCGACTACAATACCAGATTTAGACTCCCCTATATTTTCAGCACTTGAATGAGTGTATTTTTGATAAAGTGAGAATAGAAGATTCTTTTTCCAGGTAACTTCAGGGAGGTTTGCTTCCTTATTTAATTATTTAATTTTTGTGTATGAACATAACCATTATTTTATGTAAAATAAAAGCTTTGTACTAGTGTTTTACCCCCCAACAGATAATGCTCAACATTATATTTTAACTGGATTGTTCTTGGTAGTTCACTGGCCTCTGTTATCTTCATTTCTGCTTGGAGGGAAAAGCTAAATTTCGTGTTTTAGCACTATGTAGCAAAATAAGGGATATCTGGTCACCAATTTGTAGTTATGAAAAAAAATGGGAATTTAGGATCTGGAATAAAGTCTGTCTGTCCAATTTGTTGTATGAGAGTCAAGATTATATCAGAAAGTTCTTCCCACTTTTCTTTCTCTGACAAATATAATAGATTTTTTTTTCCTGCCACACAGAGCAATTTCCTGCATATTTTTTTTATCAGTTCTCAGTCAGTCTGAGGAAAAGTAATTTGTTTCTGAATTTCTTTTAAAGCAGAAGAGGATTTTGGATGCATACTCATGACCAGAGTCTGAAGCTCTTGCTCTTAGTTAGATACATGGTGGTTGAGAAATGTGTATAAGTATTTGATAATTTCAATCTTCTACATTAATTAAACCCAAAGGGAAGACATAAACTCCTCCCATTCATTTTTTTCAATAAAAGTGTTAGTATTTCTTCTAAGAGAAAGATGTATTCTTGAATAATTGTTGATGATTGCCTCCTCCTCTAAGGGAAACACAGAAGATTCACACAGCCATTTTCTTTACCTAGAAATTTGATTAAGAGTTTTAAAAATGCATTTACAGTTAGCTCTAATTATTTAAGGAAGAGGCAGAAGGCATGTATTTTTATCACATAAAATATGTATTTCTTTACAAGAAACTAATTGACAGCAACATTTATATCAGAGACAATTTTAAAAACATATGAAAACTCTGAGCTTTAAGAAACCATCTACTCCTCCCTCCCTTCCTATTGTTTATTTGTTTGTTTGTCAAACGTGTACATGATAGCAATGAGTTTAGCATGTACTGTAAATCCCTAGTTTCTATGTAAGATTGTTTTTAATGTCTGCAATTCTAATCAGCTCACAAGACAAAAGAAATACCTTAGGATTTATTTATCCCTGAACTCTAACATAATGACAAACTATGCAACGTTAATGAGGGAAGGTAGCTACGAGCTGAAAAGGGCAGATGACAAACACAAAGAAGATAAAATCAGATGGACTTGTCGGTATTTGTCTGCCCACACTCAGGTACTGATGGTGCCTAGTTGAACAGTGATTTGTAAAATTGTTCCTATTATTGGCTGAAACTTAAAGATAGCTAGCTAGTAAGAATTATGCTTCTAATTCTAAAGCTCATTTGGGCAAACTGATTAATTTTGATTGATAGAGGTGATCCAGAGAGGTGCAGTCTTATCAGTTCCTGTGAAATTAGGCATTGTTGAAGAAGGTCCAAAATAATGCTTTGAAGACATATGGCTTCTAGGTAACATTTTAAAGAACTTGGTTGATTGTATTTTTGTAACATCCAATAGAAGGAGTTCTGTGCTACAGGACTAAATGGTCAGAGATTCCTACAGACATGGAGTTTGAAGGAGACAGTTATTCAAGGGCAGTCCTCTGCGCCATGTGAAAATTCAAATTTCAGCACCCCCCACAGATTATTTTCTAGATTCTTCTTGAACATATAGAGCAAAAAGGAAGGTCAATGTGTTCCTCAATAATGGGCATATTTCAAACTACTCTCTTAGCATGACTTCCCACCATGCCATTCAAATGGAAACTGACCTCTCTACCTTAAGACCACTGGTTTGATTCAAGACTTTTGAAAGGGACAACTGGTCAGGTTTTTAAAAAGAGCCATCAATCTTTTTCTCTTAAACCTACACATGCACAGTCTCCGACGTTTAATTTCCATCTCCTTGATCATCTCTGTTGCCCTTCCCTACATCTACTTCAGTTTTTATGAATATTTGTCAAACTATGATGAGCAAATATTGGGTAATTATAGTGATTTTCCTATCATAACTTTTGCTCAAAAGGTGGCATGGCTTCAGTTGCAGAATTTCATAACTAAAACATCATCTGGACCATTTTCAATGAGACTTCAAGTTTGAGATGGTATTGATCAGTCTACTAGATTATCTGCAATTCTTTTCTTTTGGACTCATGCCTATTTTACCACCAAGTGGTAACTGTGAGTAGGGTGGCCTTTATCATCATGTCCTCATCACCATCTATACAAAGTATTAGAATAAGATTGAGATGGGGCTACCTTTGATGACTATTCAGAAGCTGAAGCTGATGCAAAATCTTTCCAAAACTATTTCTAAAGTTAAATAATGACGATTGCTTTAAAAGTGTTGCGTGTGAACTAAGCATAACAAATACAAGCTTTTTTTTTTCTCCCCTGCCTTACAACTTTTTAAAACAAATGTCACTAGGTTTATTTCAATAAGTTTACATTTGGTTAGGGAAAATTAAATAAAACAGCCATGGTAAGAACACTTAGTTTGTAATAAATAGAACTTATGGAACTCAGCAGTAGGGCTTTGCCATAAAGCCGCACAAGGTCATGCTGTAAGGATGCTTTTATATTGAAGAGCGAGAAAGTTAATTGACCTCACTCCATATTTACTCAAAATGCTTCAGACATTGCTGATAATTTCAAGCAATTAAAAGATGCTGTCCTAAAGCAAAAGAACAACATTAAGTTTTCTTTAAACCATTAACAGGAAATTACCTAAAATATTTCAACAACCATGTTCAGCTAAGATGGACTGGGCAAACCTAAAGTAATTATAAATACTGAAACAAACATTCTGCCTTGCAATCTTTCAGCTCCCTTTAATAACATAGGAGCTCATTAGGCTAATATTTATTGCAAAAATAATAAAATGGTGTAGGTGGGTGTATATAATCCTTCTTATCATATTTTTTTTTCCAATGGGGCTCCATAAATAGAGAACCTTTCTCATTATTTCTGGTACCTACTTTGTCTACGAGAGTATTCTCTATTAAATAATTCCATTTTTAACCATTCCTGAGGATGCAGTTTTTAGACACTGATTTAGTCCAGAATAGACAGTGAATTATGTTTTGGGGGAAAAGATGAGATGCCTGCTGTCACCATTTTGCCCCCATCATTTTGGCTCCAATGAGCTTGCTGTTAGAGAGAATGATGTTGTTGTTTCGTTTTGTTTCCACAACAAACTGATTTGTTTGGGAATATTGATCTAAGGATTGAGTTGAAACTCAAGGAAGCACCCTTGGTTTCGCATACTTCTGTTGCTTAGCGTTACATATATTACTTCTAACAAGTTTAGCTGTTAAACTCTTGCATAATACATTGCGGAATGAGAATGCCATTTGTTATTTTCTGTGAAAGAGACTTAATCAAAACTGACCCACAATTTCAAGCATGAATGCATAACATCTCATCATTAACTACCGGCTGAGACATTATAGGGTAAGTTTAGTATTGATTGGAATGTAGTGGAAGAATTCAAGAGAAGCTATTTATTTTCATCTCTAGCACCATCTTCAGGTAGTGTATAAAAAGGGGAACAGATATGCATTCAGTAACCCCACACCCATTCATTGCTTTAGAAATATGTGGGGAAGAAGGACTGCATGATTCTTTCACAAGGATGGCAATCCTTTCGACACCTAAAGAACACTTACGCTGCCTTGAATTTTGAAAAATGACGCAATATAGATGAACAACATAGACAATCATTCTTCCTCCAATGTCCTCTGTTAGCTTTTCTCAGCTTTGGCTAGATCTGGATATTTTGTTGTGTCCATCACATGATTTGTTAAATGAATGCACAGATGCATCATTTATGGTGTGTAGACCACGTTCAGATTCAATGTGTTTTGTATACTTTGACAAGTGTCCATTTAAGAAACAAAGAGAAAAGTGCAATGCATTTACAGTTCTTGAACATTCTCTCAGTTATAAAATTGCCCTTTATGTTAAGCAAAGTAAAGTTGTATGATAAAAGAAAGGAGAATCATGTATCCCTGTTGAAAGTGTGAAGAATTCGCATTGCTTTTTTCATGGCTATGAATTGAAGGTGCAGTACCAAACCAAGAGAGACAATATCTTCTGGAATTGCATAATTTCATGACATCAGCTTCGTATTTAACTGAAGCTGTGATATTTGATACTTGAAACTCTCCCTGTTCATGTGTAGATTTTCTTTTTCGGGATAGATTGTATACAAATGTTTGCATATGTATTGCTTCCATGAAGGGGTTCAGCTAAACATGTCACAGATGACATTGCTATTATAACAAGTCTGTTTCCCACTCCACATGCATTCTCTCAAGTTGGATGTGTCGAGTTAGAATAATATCTATTTTCTGTTGCTATACATATTATAGAAGGAAGTTGAACTATATTGTTGAGATAGATATGAGCAAGAAAGCAAAGAAAAAGCTAATGAGAAATTCAGCTTGAAGTAATTACAAAATCTTGCCTAATAGTAGAACATGCTGGTATATTTAATAGATTTCATTCTTAGACCAGTCCTAGGTATTCCTAAAGAAAATATTACTCAGTAAATGGATTTGAAATCAGACACATTGTATGTCTGACGTCAGTCGGGTCTATTTCCATACAACCAAGTCTGAATCCAATCAATAAAATGAATAACACTCAGATGAGGTCTACATATTGCAGAAAGCAATAATGTAGTTTGATTGATTTTGCTTTAGAATATTGTACAAACCTTCACCGCTGTGGACTGTAAATCTTAAATTTCTCAAATCCATAGTTACGCATCATATTACGCAAATGATGCATCATGCTGAAAATCAGACATTAAATAGGGGATTTGTTTTTCCTTCTTGGTAAATTGGCCTTTTGAGAAGAAACTTTATCTTATTCTGTACTAAATTACAGTGTTGCTTTCATAGATAAAACAAATAAACACAATACATTTTAGGAAATGGGATGTGAAGAAAAATAATAAGTATCAACAACTTTTAGGATAAATAGTTATGTGAAAAGGAAAAGTTAGGAAATAAAGTATAAGTTTACATAAGTTCTACTGCCTATTTTGTTAATTCACAGCTACTTATCATTCTTGCCCACCCAGCAGTTTGAAAGAATGCAAATGGGAGTAGATAAATAGGTACCACAACTGTGGGATGGTAGCAGTGTTCTGTGTGCCTTGACATATAATCATGCTGACCACATGACCACAGAAAGGGTCTTCGGACAATGCTGGCTCCCACAGCTAAGAAACAAAGACGAGCACTGCTCCCCTGAGTCAGATACGACTGGATAGGGGAAACCTTCACTTATTATAAATACAATTCCCTTCTATCAATGCAATCCAGAAAAAAATAAAACCTCAGAAATTCAGTTCCATACCTGTGAAGCTGAAACATTTCTAGATTTAACTTTCATGATGTGAGCCAATGCAGTATATTTGCAACGCTGACTCAAGTGACGATTGACCAAAATTAATTCTACCAGGAAAATTCAAAGCAATTCAAGCATGCAGCCCGGAAATGATGATCCTCAAATGGATGGTCGCACAATATGTTCAATAGGTGCATGATCAATATGGCTGTGTTGACACGGCATCGTAAGAGATGGTTGAGTAAATCATGACTTACTTAATAAACCTTAATTGTCTGGTTCTTGAGGAGTACTAAACTATAAACTGGATGTAAAAACCATGCTTGGACATAAAAAGGCTGCATTTAGGCTTCATTTTTATGAAGCAGTTAGCTACCATCAAACAGGCCAGTCCCTGACAGCTATAGAGACGAATGCCTTCGATTCTGATTTGACCTTGACAACAATATGTATTTCTTCCAAGAATGTTCAGGTGATCTTTCCAATCCCATCCATTCACTTTATTTATTGTCTTTATTGCCTTTCCCTTCTTTTCTTTTTCTCAACATTGCCCAGCATAATATTTTTTTTTCTCTAAGCCATTGTTTGTTCACATCACATACCCAAAATGAATTTCTGCTTGTTGATCATTGTCTATGGGGACAATGTCTTTCTTTCATCCACAACCAATTGATTGGTTCTTCTTACAGTCCATAATATTCTTAGAAACTGTTTCGAAATCCAACATTCAAAGTTATCTATTTTCTTTCTCAATATCCAGCTTTCATAACTGCATTCTTATCATAGAAATATGTTTATCCTTCACAATCTCATCTAAGTTTCTCATCGCTTTCCCCTCTAGGATTGTGTACCAGTCTTTCTTTCACTGGGCCACACATCCTCATTCTGCGTTTGTGGTTAGCATTTTAATTGCTGCTTCTTCTGGAGTGGTTAAGATGGGAATGGGTATTTCATCTGCAAATTCCTCATTTGACAGATGTTCTACTATTTATTTATAAAGTTCATAGAAAACTTCAATCTAAAGAAACAACAGTGGTGTTCCTAAGCCCTAAAGAGCTAAAAACACGCCCATGTATAAAAGCAAGAATAAAACATTAAAAGTTTCATTGATTACACACTTTATCTTTCTATGCTAATAACAAATAAAATGAATTCGTCTCTGAAGGTTTTATGATCCAGACAAGAATTTAGAAGTTTCCAGAAACCAGTGAGATTAAGA
The DNA here is from genome assembly GCA_027560395.1 of Boaedon fuliginosus. NCBI lineage: Eukaryota > Metazoa > Chordata > Lepidosauria > Squamata > Lamprophiidae > Boaedon > Boaedon fuliginosus. Next base: position 210,118 of record JANHGC010010471.1, on the reverse strand, counting down.
ATCTACCTTACCTTGAGGGTGGCAGGGACAAACTAATCTAAAGTAAAGAGGTTCCACAGAGAATGCCCCTTTCACACCCCCTCTTTGCACTACCTCATAGATAGAAACTTACCAGTAATTAATTCTTATATCAGTTTCAAGTAACAGTGTCAAGTTTTTTCCGTATGTGGGGTTCTTAGTGCTCTCTGAAACAAGAAATGTTTTCTTGCAAATGTTTAATTACCCAACTAGGTAACATCATTAATGCTAGAAGGAAAAGGAGGTTATTCTCTGTTATATACAAGTGGCTTGCTCTGTCAGTATTGAGTATTCTTGATGGTTCCTCAATTACGTGCTTGTTTATTGAGTTGGCAGTTCTTTGGTTGGGGTTATCATTGACTGTTTGGTATTAATCTTTTCTTATATGAGTACTAATTGCTGGTCAGGAGGTGCTGTGGGTTTTTTTATTATCTCTTTTGAATGGTGTGTAGATGTTGTTTATCTCTATGTGTGTTTTGATGGCTGATTTGTCTTGAGTGCCAGAAATTCTCTACATTTTTGGTCTAGGGTGTTCACTGTCTCTCAGTTGAAACTATGATGAAGTTTCCCACGTGTTGTGCAATTAGAGAGTTTTCATCATGTCTTCTGAGTGCTAGTTGGTCTTCATGGACGTACTTTGCTAGTGTTCTGCCTGTTTGTCCTACATACATAAAACTCTGTACTGTAGGTGTTTCATATCCATGCATTCTGCTGTATTTGGCCCACTGAAATTTCTAAAGAGTATTCAATACAACCCCTTGAATTACGGTAATATGGGCTATGTCTCCCCTCCTACTTCCAGACATGACAAGGAGACTAGTGTACATTATGCACTTTATTAAGCTTTTGTGAAAACCCACGGATTACTAACAAAATGTGGTATTTTATTCCCTTAGGCAAAGCGAAGCGATCTGTGTTAAATTGCTAATGTGGAACCACCAAGTCAGCACTGTGGGATTATTCTATTGAGATGCAGAATCAATGCAGCCTTCTGTAAATATGTGCTGCCATGGCAATAAAACCACACATAGTACTGATACAAATGCGGATCATAATTATACAATGTCTGTGCCTTGTTTCCTTAAATCCCTGTTCTCTAACAAAATCATTTGAAAGAACCTACACTTTGAAGGGTATCATAAGGACTATTTGTTTGTTTGTTTATTTATTTGGCACCTCTTTTTTTGAAAAAAAACATGATGAAATAGCCCTGCAAATATATGTCGATGTAAGAACTCAACTATCATCTTCCTTCTTTGTTCAGCCTCAAAGGCTATGAGTTTCAATGCCAAAGTTTGACGGTTTTCTCCAAATTCTATATTTAGAGTTTGAGAAATAAAAAAAAATGAGTCCTATTGTTTCTTTTTCACAAAACTAAACTTACATCAGGAGGATTTTTTTTTTAATTTCTTGCTTTTATTTTTTCTGACCTTCTTTAAGAAGTGTGGAGGAACATCCACCTTTTATTACGCCTCAGTGAATCGCTTATTTATAACTTGCTGCCATTGGGACTGTCTGCTAGGGTGTTATCTTTAAGACAATAGCTCTAAAGTTGAAAAACAAAGGATACATTTGTACCCAAGTGCTACTGAAGGGCCGCGTAAGCTGTAACTGATAAAAATAATGGGCATCAGGAGACCCTTCATTAGCAGTTGTCAGGCTTTTGGCCTTACTTGATTATTTCATAGTTTCATTTAATTAAAATAAAATGTTCAGAACAGTGACATAGGTCAAAAGGAACAAATGACACCCGTGAGAATTAAGCAAGAGTTCTCCAGATATTTGTAGCGATCATTAGATGCCACAGTGATTCTACTCAAATTAAGTCTTCAAGAAATGTCAAGATGAATTTATTGGCTATAGAAGTGAGAACTTTCTTTTAGATTTCTCAAAGGGGCCTTAGTCTAAGTTGTTGCCAAGTGTAGATTAAACTTTTTGCATAGCCACAGCAGTGCCAGTTCTAAGGTATATATCACATCTAGTCTTGACCTTAGCTAGGTCTGACTTTGATCGTCAGTCTGTGATGAAAACAACTAAATGCAAACCCAAATGCAAGTCTTCTTTCACTTATGGAAGGTAACTGGGCTAGTCACCATGCCTGAACTGAACTGTTATACTCAAGACTGCTAGATTGCTAATAAGGAGTTTGGAACTCACGTAAGATTTACTAGCAAGTTTGGATTTTGATGAATGGTCACATGGGAATAAGCCACAGAAGGTTATCACATTAGTTTGTTATTCTGACCCAGAGGCAGAAGCCAAGATTTCAGGTGCTGAGAAAGGGGGTGAAAATCAGTAGCCATAAATCACTACAGGAATGCAAAAGTCTTCAGTAGAAACTTGAGAAAAGTTGAGCCACAATCAAAAAGTATCCAACGCAGAAGTCAAAAAGATTCACAGATGAGTACAATCCACAGTCAAAGCCACAATAATCAAAGCAGTTGTCACAAATTCTCGATAAACCAGTTCAAGGGCCAGAAACTGCAGTTTATCCAAGGATGTGATGACTGAGTCAGAAAGTTTCAGGATTTGGGTTGAGAGATAAATGGTTCCTTCCTATAAAGCTGAGCACTGTTAGACTGTCATTCTCAAAAGTTCAGGAAATTGTTTTTTTTTTCCTTCTTTCAGCAAGGAGACCAATTTTGTTTTGCCTTTTCCATTTACCTTCTTGTTTCAGGGCAAATATCAATCTTGAAATTGAAGAAGTTAGCAACATTTTGGTCTAAATTCTCATTATCTGGGTTTATCAGAGTGCTAATCTGTCTTTGGGAACTGAAAGCAAGACTTTCCTTCCACAACAGATTGATTTTTTTTTTCATGTTCAATGCTATTGTCCACTGACTGAGGGACATTGTCCTATAGTATGGTTACTATATCGCGAAAGGAAAGGAAAGGAAAGGAAAGGAAAGGAAAGGAAAG
>JANHGC010010471.1:188908-205023 GCA_027560395.1 Boaedon fuliginosus | reverse complement strand
ATGGATGGATGGATGGATGGATGGATGGATGGATGGATGGATGGATAGACAGACAGACAGACAGACAGACAGATACAGTAGAGGGGAGGGAGAGTAAGGTTTTTTGGGGGAAACTTGATTAGAATATTTAGAAGAAAGTATTGATAAGAAGCTTTCAGTCAGTCTTTTATTCAGACAATCTACAGCAGTATTTCTTAAAACCTTTTGCTCAATACCTCTTCCCACCTCTAAAATTTACGGAGGACCCCAAAAGAGCTTTTATTTATATGGTTTATATTTATTAAAATTTACCATATTAAAAATGGATGCATTTGTAGAATATTGAATTATGTAAAAAGCAATATTACACTTATGAGATATGAACATAAATATTTTTCATGAAAAAGTCTATATTTTTTAACAAATAAAGGACTTTTTGTTAAATTTTTGGAAAATATCTTCAATATTTGACATAGTTCTGATTTTGCAGACTTCTGTGAAGGTTTTAAGGGACTCCCAGAGACCCTTGGACCATACTTTAAAAAACCCTTGTTTGGATTATCAGACTAGGTAATTACTGGCTTTTCATGACTTACCTCTCAGGTTCTCAATCAGTTTATTCCAATATTAATCAACTAGAAATCAGAATAAAATTGTCTTTATCTTTTCAAATATATGAAAATATTATTACTGGTGAAGGTATAGAAGTTTTTTCATTTGCATGCTATGACTTTTTTAACAGGTTAGTTTTTAGTTAAAACACCAGATTCAGATTTAAGTGCATGCAATGAGAAAGATAAACACATACTTCCTTGGCTTTAGTCTCAGGGCTGTTTTCAGGCTTGCAAAAATCCCTCATGCGGGATCAAGGAAGACTCCCCAAACTGATTTAATTATTAATATTAATATTAGTGGGAATCTTAGCAAAGTTCCCACACAGTTTTAGTCATTCTCACCTTCTGAGAGAAGTCAGGAGGAAGAGTTTTGGCACCGGTGAGTCTTTTTACCAGAAAAGCTTTCCAATTTGTATATTTGTGTTGAATAGCTGTCAAGAAAAAAACATGCATTCATTAGTTAAACTTTGAATTAACAGACTCTGAATGAGAATCAACAAGTTTAATGGTAATCCAAATGTATTATTTATTGGGCAAATGCACAAAAAGCTTTGACAATCAAAAGTAACTCAAACATCTTAATACATAATATATAGTGCTCACAATTTTAACACAGAGTGGGCATTCTTCAAAACAAATTAAAAATATTGTCTAAAACAATCCCAATCAGCACAGAGAAAACAAGATGAAAAGTTCAAAGTATTACTGCTATATTTACATACATCGTGGTGGAACTAGAGGTTTCCCACTGGTTGCACACCAACCAACTGGATGGATATCAGGTCCACAGATGTTACACCAGAAGTCAAGACTTGAATCACCTTCAAAGCCTTCATATCTTAATAAAGCATTGTAACCTGAAACAGAAGTTGTGTTTAAGGACTCATTTTGGAAGAATATATCTGCAATTTTAATCAAGGCTATCGGGAGGGGGAGGCTCCAATTCTGAAACTGCATTAGGCCCCCAATTCCTTAAACCAATCTTGAGTATCAGTACTAAAAATGTGAATATAAATGGTGTGTACACATACTCCAGTAACAATTTTAAGCTAATCACGCACCATTCTGATAAATTCAACAGTTGCCGTTATGGTCCATCAGTCTCTGGAGAATGCTAAAGATTATAATTAATGTTCTATGTACCACTCAATATGCCACAAGCTATTCTTTATAGTTTCTATGATCAAAAGTGACTGGCTATTCCTAAATGATATGCCTCACTAAACAATCTAACAATTAAGCTATTTAACACTGAGGATTTTTATTTCTGAGAAACCTTTCAAAGAAATAATTCTTCAATTATGTCTAAGCAATTATAGTTTAAAATACATGATTATAAAAATTAATAACCTGCTAATTTCAAAATCCCAGCAATCCAGAAGACTTTGGTAGGTAGGCTGCAATCTGTGTTAGGGACTTCCACACGCACACCTTCTGAGATATCTCCCCACCATGTCCCCATAGGTGCCTGCAATGTGAATCAGAAAAATAAAAGTCACATCACAGATAAACATGTGACAACACACACAATTTGGAAAACATACTAGCAGCAATACCTTAGAGCTTACCTTTTTTTAAAAGACAGGATAGAATCATTCCTCCCTTCCCCCATTCCTTCTGACAAAGGAAATCTATTTTTTAATATCCTCTTATTTATATACTTTAAGCATGAAGGAAAATCAGAATGATTATTACAAAAATAAAAAGAAATCCATCAAGAGTCAAATGCAGCAAGGATTATGGGATCAAATAGGAAATTAGCATTTTTCATAATAGATTTAAGCAATGAGGGAGTGAAGAAATATCTAATTTTTAGATGCATAAATAGTATTTTTGTTTTTCTAGCACTACCCCAATTACTTTAAAAAGTACATATTGGGAATATGTATGCATGTATGTATATTAGCCAAATTAAAACCTCTTTCTAATTATTTTAATTAATAATTTGAAAAATTACAAGAAATAAAATAGTTAATTGTAGTTGAGATACCCTATTGTAAATTATTGCAGAGTAACTTTGCTTACAAGATAAGCACTTGACATTAGAGCAATTAAAAGAGTACATCGAAATTCTGGAAATAAGAAAGTGTGTTTGCTCAGGAAACACTCTTAATTATCTCACCACTTAACCCTAATAATTTTTTAGGTTTTCCATGAACAAGATTCATCCGTTTGGTCTATTTCTTTGCTGGAAATTTGGCAGTGATTTGAGAACCAAAACAATCTGAAACTATGGTGGTCATTGAACCCAGGGGGATTTATTTCTACATGAGAATTATTACAGGTGTGTCAGAAGATACAGATCAAGTAAAATGTGGATAAAAGTATGTTTACATAATGAATTACTAGTTTCAAAATTTTGCAGTACTTTGACAACATCTAACAATGGAGAGTTGATCATGAATCCTCAAGGGGCAAATCAAATTGAATGGATTCTTAATGGGAAAATATATGAGAAGTACTATATAAAGTTAGATTGAATATTACTTGATGGTTTCTGAAATATCTATCCTCTGACTGCTTAAAGTGCATTTTATTTTAGATGCTACAATTTTAGACAAGGCAACAAAAAGAATAAAATACAGAAGCTGAAATAGGAACCATTTTATGAAATTTTATTAAATATGTAAAGTATTATGGAGGTTCCCAGACAGGATACTACTAATGTTCCTGACAGTGACAATAAAAGTAGCAGTCAGGTAAGTTTCAAGACAACAGTTTCAATATTCAGACTGAATACTACAAAAGAATTGCCTCATAATCATACATAATCATAAGGGTTTCTAGGAAATAAGGATTTCCTAGAAACTTAGGAAATCCTATACTAAATCCCATCCTCTAAGAAGTACATAGAAGCATCTGTTCTTTTACAAATGATGCTTCCATAGTCCTGGTTTATTGCAGTGGTGTCAAACTGAGTGGGTAAACTGTTATGCAAATATCCACTCAACAGAGTTTCTGGCAGATCAACCTTTTCATTTAGTAGACTATCTGCTTCAGAAAAAGATCAGCACAGACAAATTTAATAGCAATAGCACTTAGACTTAAATACTGCTTTACAGTGCTTTACAGCCCTCTCTAAGTGGTTTACAGAGTCAGCATATTGCCCCTAACAATCTAGGTCCTCATTTTACCCACCTTGGAAGGATGGAAAGCTGAGTCAACCTGGAGCCTGGTGAGATTTGAACTGCCAAATTGCAGTCAGCTGGCAGTCAGCAGAAGTAGCCTGCAGTACTGCACTCTAACCACTGCACCACCGAGGATTCCATTCCAGAACAGTAAGGGGCAACTCAGTCTCCATATTATGTGTGTGAGAAAGAGGTGAAGACAGACCTTCCCTTAATAGTTCAGAGAGTATATTGTAGTTGCTGATAGTAGAGTCTTCAGTCTGGCAAGTTTTTGCTTATAGGTGTAAAACAATACAGAACTTAGCCTGACAGACCTGACACAAAACCTCTAAGTAGAAACAATCCTTGGGTCCATTTGTTGAGGAAGGCATAGTTTTATTAGAGATCAACTGTATTGCGGTGATGAAAAGCCAGAACTGAGAATTTTGCACCAAAATCACTAAGTTCTACTTTTCCCACTCTGTCTGCCCACCAATTAAGTTCCTGCAAGATATTTCCATAACAGACAGTCTGAGCTCAGGTTGGTATGTGGCTCTCTCTTTCTGCCCAACTGGGTGACCTTTGGAGCGGCAACTCAAGGCAGATTCTCCTTTCATTTCCCTCCCAAGCATCCTCCTCTGTTCATTTCCCCTTCCCACAGTTCATGGCAGTCTGTCGCCGCATAAGAGCAAAGCACAAGTGAGCATAAGGTGGCAGCTGACATTCATTCTTGGTTTGGAGCCTGATAGATAAGCAGGAAGTCCATCACTGAACATTGAAAGTCTTACTTCATCCCTGCCATCTGTTGCTATGGCCAAACCTCCTCATCTCTAATTAAGGAAATCAGTAATGAGAGTTTCACATTTGCTCACCCCTACATTATTTGTACTGCTAATAATCTGCTATGCCTACTATCACTTAGTCCAACTTCTTTTGATGTAGCAAAGAACGGACCCTATGTCATTGTTGTATGCAGAGTTATATATTGGCAGAACAAATTTTAGGGTCCTTTTTGTGCTCTGCTGATGGCTAACAAAGCAATATTAGAGCTATCTGCCTTACCTGACTACTGAAAAGGGACAGGACAGTGGTACTAAATGCCACTATTTTGACTCTGCTCTTGGTCAACGTAAGGGATCACTGATTGACTCATTGCACTATTGCTGTTCTCATCAAAATGCTTGGACAAATCCAGATTGCATTTCTATTTAGTTAACCAAAAGAATTGTGATATATGAATGATGAAGCTGGTTTTTGTTTTGTTTTTGTCGGTCAACTTGATCTGTTACAGTGACTAAATGGTAGATCACTACATGATGTTCAAAAGTTGAATCTAAACAGTGTGGCAGATGCAAATACATGAGAATTTAGTTCTTTTTTAAAAAGGAGAAATAAAGTGTAAGAGCCTAGCAGAATTCTCCTCTTAAACAGAATAAAAGGAAATTGAGATTTGTTTATGATTAATGTGATAGAAAGAAAAATTGAGTATTTTCTTTTAATTTGTCCAATTCTTAGAAAGGTTTTGCTAAATTGGTGGCTAACCCCAGTGTATCTTCATTTTACAAACTGAATTCCTTAAAATTCATTAACATCTGTAAAGGGAGGGATGACAAACATGCCATGCCATGGAACTACCTGGTGCCAAGACGCAAATACGAAAGGGATTATAGGATGACATCATGATGCTATTCTCATCCTTATAATTTGTACCAGATGCCTCTTATCACTCTAAAGAATTACCTCCCTTTTTCCCTTGATGAACTGCTTCAGCATTATGTTTATTCTTTGTGAATCAAGAGAAGGAAACATACTTTAAGTGCAATTCCATGCACCTTTACTGAAAATACAACCTATTTTTTTTTTTTCAAATAATGCTTACACTTGGGAAACAAGACATATTTTCCCCTCTGGTTCTTATTTTAGGCACCAGTATACACAACTGTACATAATCCATAAGGTCCTATTTTAAGCCCTGCTCGGGTAAATAACAGAGGCAGCAGAAGCTATTGGCACTAAAGAAGTGAGGCCACAAAACAAGGGCATGAATTCTCAGAGGAACAGCTTTTCAAGATGATGTCACAACTTTACTCTTCCCCCCTTAGGCAAGCCTTAAGGAGGATCGAGGTCAGCTGTTTACTTCTGTACCAAGAGCAGTGACCTGGGAGTTGTTGAGAGAAAGTGACAAAGAAAACAACAACCCCATGCTAATTTACCTGGAAGTAATTTCTATCAAACCCAATAAGTTTCCTTCTGACTAGACAGGATACCGAAATTGCAGGGCACAGATATATAAAACTTGCTCATCTAAAGGTTTGCAAGTTTTCTTCCCTTGCAAAAGAGACTTCTGCTGTTCAGTCTTATTTACAGAGCATTTCCGCCGTGAGACAACAGGCCGACAGATGGATCGTTCTCAGTATTATAAGTCTGCGAAACCCCACCAGCATAAGCCTGGGAAATTCCATCACCAGCCAGCTGTAGGGTTGAGCATCTCAGGCAGGTAACTGATATGCAGCAGAGAGGAAATAACAGTTCAGCTTCACAAACCGGGTTTCACATCCAATAATTGTCTGAATGGCATCTTTGAAAGTCATAAAAAAACTCAACAACTAACCCCCGCCCTTACCCCAGTATTGTAGTAAATGCCAAATCTGAAATCCAAGTGGGCATATTTCTGGCCCCTCCCTAAGTCTTTCTAGTAATATATGTCAGCTCAGTTCCTCATCCATCATAAAGTTATGGATGAAGAAAGCCTTTTTACAAGCTGATTTGCTATTAGAAACCAATAGCTGGAGACTAGGACACAAGGATCTGATGCTAACAAAAAAATTATATTTGACAGAGAGCATCTTCAAGACTTGCCCTCCCAATGTCTCCCACTGTATCTCCCACTGCCCATCACTACTGAAATATTGCAGACTGTCCTCTCTATTTCCAACCCCACCAAATCAGATGACTCTGAATCCTGCAATCGCTTTCCCAGATACAAGGATTCAGTCAACATTACGATGCCACCTACCACTCCTCACTGACTTGTCAGAACTGTATTTACTACGGTAGATGCTATGTAACTTAGTTTTATAGTTGCTAGACTTCAGGCCCAGTCAAACCAGCTATTCCTACCACCAGTTATTCACCACTAGCCCAGATTCTAAACCTGCTGCTATTTAGGTTATGGGGGGTTAAAAATAACCCCTATATACCCAAGTAGAGTTTGCAAAGCTTTTAAGAGGAGGGGTTTAGTGGGACTAACTCTAGATGCAACTATTGTTTCAAGGAAAAGAAGAACATCTGTTGCTGTGGCCAAACCTCATAGTCTCTAACCAAGAAAATCCATAATGAGAGTTTCAGTCCAACTGCACACATTTTACCACCCTTGTATTGTTTGTACTGCTAATAATCTGCTATGTCTACTCTCTCTTCAACCTTAATCTAACTTCTCTTGGTGCAGCAAAGAATGGACCCTATGGCATTGTTATGTGCAGAGCTATGTACTAGCAGAACAAGTTTCAGAGCTTTTCCATTGCTCTACTAATGACTAACAGAGCAATATTAGAGCTATCTACTAATAGCCTCAGCAATTTATCCATTAAAATGTCAACTGCAAAACTTTAAGCCATTTCTTCTCATGGGAAAATGGTCCACTAGAGATGTTTAATTGGCAATGTTGCTCCAGGTTACTATTAAAATATCCAAGTGATGCAAACAATTAGGTTTTGCTTGCCTTTAAAGCACTGACTTGCACACATTGAGTTCGCATTAATAGACAGTGCACCTCTGGTCTCAGATAATTATGCCGTGCCCATCTCTGACTGTAATAAGCAGAAATCCGAAAGCACTGTTTGCATGTAACAATGCTAACTTTCTCCCCAGGTATTGAGGAGATGAATCTTTCTTCCTCCCAGATCTTTATTGATTGGTTAGATGTTTGCATTTGTTTGATAGTTGATTCTGTATATTTTTAAAGCTGAAAAATAATAATAATACAACAGCACTCAGCAAGCTTAATAACCTCTCTGAAATGAAATTCATGAACCATCCTCCAAACTGTTCTGGAGAAGAAAGAAAAAAGAAAAAGAAAAATGCCTACATAATACACAGACATACCCAAACACATAAAAGGGAGCGGGATTAAAAATACTACCATTTATTCACAACCGAGATGGCCAAAAACTCTGTTCACACTCCATGTGTGGGGTAATGAATGTAATATTGAATGCTGTTATCTGGGTGGCTGCTATTTCAGTTCTGTGCTGTCGTATATGTGATATAATTATCATATATATCCAGCAAAATGTTGTTTAATAGGCTACGCAAAATAAAGAACAGTTTTTTCTTTAGCTGGAGGGCATCCATGGCTTTGCCTGTAGGGAGGATATGGGATTTCCAACTGGGCTGGGAAAGATCATACTCCAAATCCCAAAGAGACACTAAATAGGGCAACAAAGCAAGTGCTTTGTTTCTGTGTGTCCGAAATCCTGAAAAGTCATTGGCAGCCACGCTGGAAAATCCTGAAAAGTCATTAACAATTATGCTAGAAAATTCTGAGCTAGTTAGATAAGTGATCAGAGTTGGCATTAATCAGTTCTTTGTGCTGGTTTCTAATCCTACATGCAGTGATGGAATCTTTGTTTCTTTTCACTTCCAGGCAGAACTTTTTTAGCTTATTAAGTTTGAAAGCGACCTGATTTACTCATTGCACATGTCTACAATGTGGTTTCTTCGGCTTGGTGGTTTGCAGTCTTATCACAGAATGATCAAACTACCCATTTGTTGTTTTTTCAGCTAACTACGAGTATAATCAGTGAATTCAATCAGTGCAGTCTGTCACCATACAGTATCTCTCCCATATTCAGATGGCACCAATCCTGCCATTCTATACAAATCCCTTGGAGAAATGGCTCTTCTCTAAGGGACTGAACCTATTTTAAAGTGTGTTGTTATCCCCAGTGCAATGTGTTCCAACAATTTCTGTTTACCTTTTTATCCCTTTCTTAAACCTATTCCTGGAGTCACATGCCAAATGGGCAACCACCCACATTGAAATAATAAACAAATGAAATATGGGGTCACAAATTCCTTTACTGTTTATAAAATCCCCACAGATGTTTGCTTTCCATACAATATATCAGCCATGGGGCATTTCAGAAAATAGGATGGTTTTCTTTGAACCTTAATCCTACTGAAGAACCTTTGGAAAATTTACTGTAATGGTTTGGCCTCTCCAATTGCCAAATAGTTACCTTCAGATATGGGAGTCCCCTCTTTTGGCAACCTGGCACTCTTGATTTTATTTCCATGGGTTTTTGTGGCATTTATGATGAAGTTATTGTTTTCTTCCTTGCAGTGGTTCAATCAATTCAATTGATGCAAACCTACCTGCATTTGCCTAGTCACAAGCTCATCCAATGTATTTCATCTTGATCCTATGGCTGGGGAGATGGATCCAGAATTTTAAGCTGGTTCCTATTCAACCTACTATAGTGCTGTCTTTGGATTTCTGTGATGTTTTGTAGAGATTGTGTTTTCCATCGTAGATCATCACAGCCTACTGATGCTTCTGCCCATGGCATGCAACTACTTATTTGTCTGAGTATATCTCAGTTATATTTCAATGAACTAATCTTTTCTCAGGCTGTCTTACTATCTGTTCTCGTAATGTATCTCAGTTCCTTGAGCTAAATCATGGGCTACAGAAAACGTATTACAGTTGTCTTCTCTGAGATTCACCTGAGACTCACCTTCACAGACATTCATATTCCTTCTTGCTTCCTCTACCTCCTTCTTGTTTTCTACAAGAAATACATTTTAATGCCTTGATTGTCAAATTCCAGATAATTTATTGTAAGCTTAAACTCTCTACAAGAATCTGAACTACTAACAGCCAAAGCAATTTGTTGATGGATAAGAAGCAATGTAATTCAAGGTGGGCTGGACTTAGATCTCTTCTGGGCATAAAGACTGATGGCATGTTTGACTCCTCCCTCAGGCTCAGCCTGGTCATTTCCTACATCAATAATTCCCTTGCTTTTGTCTGCATGAGTTCCAGTTTCTTTCTTTATTTTTTTCTTAAAGGGCAGTGTGATGTTCTGAATAGTTTTCAAGGTGGTCCCTTAACAATACATAGAAAAGTTGGATTGTCACTCCTATGTATTACTGGCATATTGCACCATTTCCTATTACTATTGTTTTTGGTTTGCATGTTGGGATGCAAAAGGAAGGAATAAAATCCTTCAGAAGATTTTATATTCATCACAACTGCAGTTTCAGTAGTTGAAATGAAAGAAACAGTAAGTTAAATATTAATTTTGAAAGTGACAAAGAGTCAGGGAAAGGTTGATAATTCCTTGGCAACTAACATTTTTTTTAACTGTAGGCTACAACTTCTGACAGCTAAAAACTTGAAATATGTGTTACTCCCAACAAACTTATTTTAATTATTAGTCCCATATTGAAAACTGTATCTAAATGTGTAAAGTACAAGGAAGCTCATAACCTCTTATATCTCATAAAACCAGGGGAAAGCAGTTTTCAGGGAATTTAAAATTCTGCACAAAATTGAATGTTGAATGATAAATCTAAATGATTTATCCATTTTCATAATGTTGTAGGAAGTTGCTTTGATGCTTGTAGTGCAATGCTCAGCATATTAAGTGTTCTTGAGGAATTACTGTCACCCGTTTATATTTTATCAGATTTCAGTTGCTGTGCACAAGCTCTTCATGGATGAATAATACACAAGGCCATTCTTCTTTCTTTCTTCCTGTGTGTGTGTGTGTGTGTGTGTGTGTGTGTGTGTGCACCTAAGAGAGGGGGTTGGGAGATTGCTTACACCATGAAAAAAGTCAGTCAGTCTGGAATAACTTTTATTTTAAATCAGTCCAAAATTATTTTGGTCACAATGGGAATGCTGGAATCTCTAGAATGTAACTTGTGGTTACTTTTTCCTCCATGTTGTTTCTGGAACAGATTAATGGGAAACAAGATTGAAAACAAGGGCAACAAAAACAATGTACTACAAGAAGAAGTTGGAGATATATTATAAATGTCTTCTCTGAAGGTGAAAGAGAAGTTAGGAGTTATGAGACCAGGCTAGAAGTTCAGCTGAAGATTTAGTCTCATTTTAGGCATCAAGCCAGCTGGTGACCTTGGGCCAGTCCCTCCCTCTCAACCCTAAGAAGAAGGGTCAAGCCACTTCTGAAATCTTGCCAAGAAAACTGAGACTAGTCAAGGTAGTTACCAGGAGTCAACATTTGCTTGAAGGCACCATAAAGTAAATAAATTACTAATGAAGCAAGACACTTATACAGATAGACCAGGACAACTGCCCTTGGACAATTGGACCTGAATCAGAGATCTCAGCTTGCTTCCTTAACTGGAGGGTGATAAGTAACATTGTCAGAAAGATTACAAAAAGAACAAGACTGATCTTTGAATTTTCCCCTCACTCTTTGGCTTTTTGTTTATTTGGCCTTTTCTTTAGAAAGGGATTTATATTAGTGATCTTCAGTCACATAAGGCTTAAACTCTAATTCTACAGATTTCCTTAGAGGTTAGTCCTGCTGAATTCATTGGGGTTTACATGGGTCTTTAGATATTAATCAATTCAACAATCGCTTAGGAAGTTAATCTGTTAAGTGTAAAGATGGTGCAATTATTTACTTGTTTATTCAGAGTGATTTCCATTAATTCATAGAACATATTGTGAGCTTTAAGGAATATGTCAAAATATAAGTCAGGAGATAGAGTCGGTACTGCACTGCCAACTAGGGTAATCTGGCAAAATCATGTCTCATTAGATGTCCCTTAGAGATATTTTGAAAGCTCCATTGGCATATATTTCACCAGGGGAGGGAACACATATTAGTAAGGTGACCAATCGTCCTTCTTTTGTAAATTCGACAAGTGTTCTCCAACATGTCCTCCTTTTCGATATTTGAAGACTAATCTGTAAATCTCCGTATTCGATCGATGCCGATCCGATCCGTTGCGTGTGATGTGACTTATTTGTATTTGACATGACGATTCGTCAAGGCTCGGTACAGTGTGGCAAGACATGATTATGAGACGCATGCGCTCCACACAGGAGACCTTGAGAGAGAGTGCCGCGCGCAAGTGGCTTTGTTTCTTTTATTCACAATTGTTTTTCTTCAATTTATTTGTGTCCTTCTTTTCATGGTAAAAAAGTTGGTCACCTTAATATTGGTAACCTGCCACATCAAATCTCTCTTGATTTCCAGATATTGGTATTTGGGTGCAATCCTGAACCATCTAGAGCGCCACTTGAATTGACAAAATCCACATCAAAAATGCTGCTTTCCTTACATCCCATGATAAAAACCTTTAAGGCCATCAGACAATGTCTGATTCAGACACCCACATCTGCCTATCCCAGGTTTTTAGGAAAGACTAGAAAGTTGCCAAATCCAGCTAAACAGCTGGCTAACTGTGCAACCAGCCATAATATATTTTCAGTAAGAATTACGTGAAATGAATATATTTCTTCTGAAAATAAAAATGAAAAAAAAACCCATGGGAAAAAAATCAGAGGAAGCAAAATGGATAGATTCCTTGAATCCCATTGTCATTGTGCTAGCTTGACTTCTGATTTGGTAAGACAATTTTTCCAGGTGCTCTAGGAACAGCTGTCAGTTTTATATCACTTTTCTATTTATTCTGCCGTGCGCTTCCTTGTCCTTTCCAGACTAAGAGTGGGTAACATATGATACATATATGATATAGTGGGAACAACTCCCCTTCCTGATCATTAAAATAAAAAACTGCCTTCTAATTGGTGATAGATATCAATTCTGTTTGGATTCCTCTGCCCTGAAAGGAAGTTCATTTTTCAGAGAGCTCTGTTTATTTGCAGCCCTATGCTTTATCTTTTTTTGCATATAGGACAGTTGTATGTCAGCTTTTCGTGCTTATTCTTCCTGTTTGCCCTAGTTTCTTTGCTAAAACAACAACTTTGGCATGGGTTTAAAAAAATGTTTCTGCTGGGAACGAACACATGATAGAAGCGTGCCCTTAGGAAATTGAAGTTTCACAAAGCCCCAGGGAAATTTCAGCACATAAACATCATCCCTGTAAGTGGTACTTAATATTTGATTTTCTCCAAGCAAGACAAAGGGGAGATGGACAGACAGAGCTTCAGATATTAATGTTAATCTAGCAATACTGGCACAGACTGTGAAATGAAATCCAGAAAGCCGGGAGCATGGGGCAATGTGAATAAAAAATATCAAGCTGAGGTCAACACGCTCATTATCCAGGCAGCTGCTAAATGTCAAAGCAGTCCTATAGTATCTCCAGCTAAGGCAGCTGCTACTGCAGAAAAAGTGTATATCTGTGTAACAGAATAGAGTAAAATGGCAAATAAATTGTATTTGAATTCCTTTTTTTATTAGTCGGTGACTGTTGTGGTTATCATGATACAAGTTTTCCACGTCTTCCCTGATAGCTGGGTTCGTGTCACCGTAAGCCCCGATGTAGCTTTTGGTGGTAGTTGAACATTTTTTGCAGATCCAACCACTGTGATTTAGAAAACATAGTTTATGATTTAGTTTGCGATATGAACTCAGCTCATTGTGTTTACTTCCTATATCAAGTTTAAGCGAGTTATGCTGTAGTAGAATGTGGGAAAGTGGATCAGTGACTTTTCTCTGTTTTTGCTACACTAATGACCCAGATAGATTGCAGTGGTTGTTGGCCTTCGAGATGCCTGATGATAAAAGTATTAAAACTCAGTTTCACTCTACTGGGGAATTCTGGAAGTCACAGTCTCAACATATCTGCACAGTTGCAGATTGGAAATAATTATTTTTAGATGTTCTTCAGAAGCTTCTCTGGTTATGTAGAGAATTCTATTTCCTCTGAAATCCATTACATATCTTGACATGAGGGTTGAAAGCAACCCACTCACCTATTCCAGTTTCTCATAATTCTACAGTATGGTAGTCTTACGTGGTAAGTACTAGAAGTCAAGGATGCAATCAGAATAGGGTTCCTGACCCTGCTTCTAAGACCACTGAAATCTTAAATATGTATCACAGATATTCTCACAAGATGCCTGCTGTTGATGCTTGTGTATTCAAATGTTGTAGTTATAGTGAAATGCTTCAAATAAAATAAAAGGCAAAAAAGAAGTGACTTGCTGAGTATCCAATATAAAATAATAGTATTGACTTCCAATTTATGAAACTTTTGAGATGCAAGAATGGTTTTATTTATTTGCTCTTGTTTTTAATAAGCTTGGTGGGATGATAATAAAACTAGCCCTGGAATCTAGTGCTTTTTTAAAAAAATAGAAATAAACTTATTAAGTTCAGAGAACTTGGTGATTTCCAAGAGAGTTGTCTGAAGGCTTCTAACTGGTGTTTAGAAGAACCAATTAGATAAGTCATCTCCTTGCTCTAAGGGAAGATTTGGGCAGAGTCCTTGAAGAGTTGAAGGGTGTTCTGGCTGGATCCTGCATTATTACAGTCTTTGGAAATGAAGGGGCCCATGGATTCTTTACTCACATTTTTAGTTGTTTTAGTTGGATTTGGTCCTCATCTGTCTTTCTCCCTTGTTAGATTTATGGGTTCCCATTATGTTGCTGGGGCCGGTCAAGTTTCTTTTCTTGCCCTTGGGTAGAATTTTCGGTGCATGAGATTAAGCCAAAAGTGGTACTGCCTGTTGCAAGCTGGGAGCTTACTCAGAAGCTGCCAGCATGTCGCTGTCTTGGTTTTCTCATTAGTAGGTAGATTTTTTTTTTCATTTCTTCTGTGAGTTACTTGGTATTCCTTATTTGCAAATGGCCATCCCTCTTCAATCTATCAATACCGATGCATATATAACAGAGTGTGCACAGTGCGACTATGTGAGACAACCCAGGAGCAAATAGAGTAAACAGAGGTTTGTATTTAAATAGTGGTTTATCTATAAAGAATATATACATACACGTTCTTTAGTCAGACCTCAAACAAATAGCAATCTGCAATTTATAGCACAGAAGCCCATACAGAGAGAGAGTACGCCCCACAGAGCCTCTTTTTATTACAGGCTCTTAAAGTGATATCAGCCCAAAAATCTTGCTGACTCATTCCCAGCATTACATCACCGTCGCAGCTGGTCAGCTCTTCAATCACTACCTTGACAATATAAAACAGTGCAACTTGAACAGGCACCAACATTTCAACCCGAAGAAGAATGTTTTGTTTGCCATTATGCACAATTCCATGCTAACTAAAGTAAGGTCATCTTCTCCTTTCGACTACGATTCAGCATCTTTGATCTTCGTCTTTAAAAAAGTGACGAGCTTTCCTATGCCCCATAAACCTGAAATGAATCTCATTTAAAAAAAAAAATAGAAAAACAAAAATGAGGAATGCTTCCCAAAGGGAAAATATGAAAATCAAAGCGGCAAGAACTCCTGGAGTTTCTGATATAACTCTTCTGCTTATTGAACACAACCTTGAGATTCTGATCTCTTTTGTAGTTACTTTAACTCGGCTCAGACCTAAGTTGGTTCCTTTCATTCTGTTAGATATTTCCTTTTGATATTTTGTTATTGCCTTTTCTAATGCCTTGCGTATTCCCATGGAACGAACCACCGCCATTGAAAATGTCAAAAGGCATCAACATGAATTATGAGAAAGTCATGATTCTCCATAGACATTAGAATTAAAATTAGACTTGGGCATTAAGTCAGAAATAATTGAAACCTAGAATTATTCACTTAGCAAGCTGGAATTCATAAAATTTAATCTGTTCTTTTCTTCATTATGGACTTCTGACTAAATGGGGTAAAGCATGGGGGAGTTTGATAGCCAGAAAGCATGCTCTTTGGAATGAAAAAAAAATAGCATGTTCTGGCTATGTAGATTTCTTCATGAGATGGATCTCAAGGCTTCATTGCCTGAAGGTAAACTGTGATTCAGTGATGATATTTTAACCGGTTCGCATAATTGCTGGGTTGCGCTCAACCGGAAAGAATATCAGTGCTGACCCCGTCCACCTGCCCCGTTCCAGTAGCACCAGCTGAGCAAGGTATGCTCTGAGGTGGCACATGCACTCCGCGATCTCGCAGCCAATTACAAAACACGCCGCCTGCTAGGCAATGTGGGGGGTGGATTCGGCGGCGCGTGGTCTGGTGGCCAGTTTTAACTGGCTGCGCAATCATGGAGTCTACATGCCATCTCAGAGCATACCTTGCTCAGCTGGTGCTGCTGGAATGGGGCAGGTAGACGGGGTCAGCACTGATATTCTTTCCGGTTGAGTGCAACCTAGCAGTTATGCAAACCGGTTAGAATATCATCACTGCTATGATTGTTTTAAATGTATTAGGAGCCACATCAATCATCTAAACCCAGTAATTATTTGTCCAAACCCTAAATTTTCAATCAGAATAGAGCTGATAGGGACCTTTGAGGTC
>JANHGC010010471.1:169401-184590 GCA_027560395.1 Boaedon fuliginosus | reverse complement strand
TTTATTGTTGTAAGCCGCCTAGAGTTCCCCCTAACAGGGGAAATGAGGCGGGGTATAAATTTAATAAAATAAAATAATAATAAATAAAGAAACAGAGGCATCCTGAAGCCAATGTTCTTTTGCTTCAATTACCTACATTTTCCAGTTTCTTGGAGACTTCAATATATTAATCGTAGGCTCTTGGGATGACAGAAAATCCTGCTCTTTACCCAAACTGTCCCTACTTGTATTTCTGTTGAGCTCTATCCTTTGTATCAAGACCAAATCTTTTTCAAATTTTAGCAGTGAAGAGGCTAGGGTAATGTGTCTCTGTAACATGACCAAAGACCATTTTTCATTCACAGAAATGTGTACTGTGCATCTCAGAATGCAGTCCTGACATCAGATCTCTGCAAAGTTTAAGGCACCTCTTTTGTCTGTCATATTCACAATTCCCTCAAAATGTGTCCAACAATTTTAGCCCCATCAACTCTGGGAAGGAACTCCATATAGCCTAGAATAATATCCAGGAGATTAGGTACTCAAAATAGAATCCTACTTTACTAAAGATCCTATGCTATATTGAGCACAAAACGAAAAATGAAGATAAGTGCAGATTATAAAAAAAAGATTTTCCAAAGTTAGTAGTATAGTTATCCAAAGCCAAACCAAAGGTTATTCAATAAAGATATGAAAAAGAAGCAGCTTAAATTCAACACCTTTTGGCTAATTTATTTATTTATTTATTAGATTTATACCTTGCCTGTCTTCCCTAGTCAAGGGGAACTCGAGGCGGCTTACAACATTAAAAAAGTACAATAGTACAGTAATATAAAACTAATCAAAACACATTCACATTCATACTAATCTTGCTCACACTAAGGAGCAATGGGAGA
Source organism: Boaedon fuliginosus (assembly GCA_027560395.1). Lineage (NCBI taxonomy): Eukaryota > Metazoa > Chordata > Lepidosauria > Squamata > Lamprophiidae > Boaedon > Boaedon fuliginosus. The sequence goes on along the minus strand of JANHGC010010471.1, from coordinate 183,715 downwards.
TGTTAATTCCAAGCCTGCCAGTTGGTTGGTTCTCTCCTTGATTAGTTTCCATCCATTGTTTTTTGTCTTGCCTTCGTGCCAGGCCCTCAAATATTTGAACACTGCTCTCATGTCACACCCGATCCTTCATTTCACTAGACTTTACTTATTTTCAGTGAACTTTACATCACTAGATTTTACTTAGACTTTTCACTCTACTATAATCATACTTAACTGCATCACCTTGAAAGCATAGCTTAAGAGTGACTTAAATAAATAAGGATTTTATTAAGATAGCTTTTGTTGAGAGAGTGCATATCTTAATAGAACCTCAAAAATTACCTCAGAGAATGTCTACTCTGTACATTAAACGCTATGATACAGTGGTAATGTAGATCAAATGTAACACTCTGAGGTTTACAGGAAGTCAATAGACAATGCAACTGGATATTAAGGAATTGATTTCTCTAAATATTGACAATCTAGTCGTAAAAAATAGACTCTGCTTTTTTTAGCCTTGACTTCATCCCCAAAGGCTGTTTAAGTATTCTTTTTTATCAAGAAAACGAAGGAGGGAGGGAAGGAGGAAAGGAAGGAAAGAAGGGATTTCCTTCTTGGAGTCTACAAATTCAACACCAGATTTCTGGATTTCTTGCCAATGTTTCTGTTTGTTACTTGGAAATGGCACTTGCTCAATTCAAAGGAGATTACTCTTCAATGGGTGTGTGGATCAAATGATATTGTTATAATGCAGTCCTACACTTCTCACAGACAATTCTCATTAAATTCAATGGGGCTTCCTTCCACACCTTATGGAATTTCAGCCTACTACTATATTTTTTTTCTTTTAGAATACGGGAGTCTAATACATTTGAAATTAAAGAACTAGTGATATGTTTTGGGAAAACTTGTGAAAAGGTGGCTCTGGTCAAACAGACCTAGGTTGGAGTCAATACCATAGAAGTGTGCCAACTTATCCATTGCTAAGGAACGGACTTCCTTGGGAATTGTCCTTAGCCAATCCATCCTCCCCCACCCTGCTTTTAATAACACAGGTATTTTGTACTCAGTCAGACACGGATTTCCAACTTCACTTATTTCAGTTGGAATTACATTAATGGTGGCTTTAATTTTACGGGCCTCTAAAGCTTCTAGGGTTCTTTGTTCCTTAAATTGATATTTTTCATTCACCCCATTTTGTTATCTTATGTAATACACCAACTCTCTTCCTTCACTTCTGCCTTACCCACTCTTAAAATAATTATTATTTTAAGTGAAAAGTGTTGGAAGAAGAACAGAGGGGTGATCCTTCTAAATCACAAGGAGGTATTACAGAGGTCCCCAGGTCATGAAGCCGTACTAAAACACAATGGCTTCACTATCATGTAGTTTAAGGGGAGATGTAGTTAAAATTTATTTCTGGCTTTAGTGCAGTATCTGCAGTTTTCTTAACCATCAAACACGTAACACTTTTATCAATATCTGTCATCTTGTTTTTTCTTTATGATACTCTTGCATTGACACACCATTGGAAGGGAAAGGCTAAGCCTTCAGTTTTACAAAGGTCATATTAAAAGGAATAGTTGAGCTTTATTTATTTGACTCCTTTAGCCTATTGATAAACCTGTTATTATTTAGTTTTTGTAATGGGTAATATTAGGAACATGTCAGCTGCATATTGGTAGCAGATCAGCATGTCCAATGTGAAGAGAGCTTTGAACTGTTTTTATGCAACCTCTCTTAATCAAGTGAATATTCTCAACACGAAACAACATTTTGGAAATAATTTTGCATCTCTTAATGGGTAGAATAAGTAGCTTGGGGGAGAAAGGCATAGCATTTCCATTTCTACTAATGTACCTTTGGAATTAACCATGGTTTTTAGAGTTAAATTATTGACTCAGATTGAGAGGATACAAGTACAGATTCCCAATTTTGTAGTTTACTTGTCCAAGTCATTCCTTTTTGACTTACTTAGGTCAGGGATGTCAAACTCATGTTGTCACGGCAGCATCATGTCATGTATCGGGACTTTTCCCCCTTTGCTAAACCGGGCATGGGCATGGCCAGCACATGATGCATCTGGCCCACTGGCCAGGAGTTTGACAGCCCTGTAAAAGGTTATCAGGAAAGAACACCAGATATTAAACTTTGAACCCTGAATCTTTTGGACTTTTACATTTAATAAGGATTAGACTGAGATTTGGAAGATATCTGAATCAAAGTAGGAGTTATTCAAGACAAACTGAATCAAACTTGGAATCTTTTTCTATTTGGAGGGTGATTTTGGAATGGAATGTTACTTATTTTGGCTTAAGTGCCAAATCAATCCAGCCGTAATGGCCTTTATACTGTACTTCATGGCTTAATGTTATACAAGAACCAAGTCATTATAACTCCTAATCACAGTGAATTGTTTTAACAGGACACTTCGATCACCAGCTACCAAACACAATAATAATTCTATCATTTCTTCTGGAAATACATAACCTAGAGTATTATATCCCATTCCAAATATCAGAATTATATGTAGGTGTAGATAAATTAGAACACGTTAGGGAGAAAATTGATGAAGATAATGAAGGGCTAGGAGGCCAAGATCTATAAGAAAAGTTTGAAATAAATTGCTGGATTTAACCAAGATGGAATATTTAGGGTATGATATGAAGCAGTGACATTCAAATGCTTCAAGGGCAACCATCCAGATGATATTGCAAATTTATTTTCTGTTGTTCTTTCGGTATAGGTCACAAACCAGTGATATTGTTTGAGAAGAAAAAGGATTATGATTAAACATTATGAAAAACTTCACAGTCTGTGAAGCTTTTTCACAGTGAAACCCTCTCACTCAGTAGGCAGTGAGCTTCCTTATTAGAGGTTTAGAGCCCACCTAGAAAGGATGCTATAGTCATAGATTTTCTGCACCAGGAGGATATTTGTTTGGGTGACCTTTGAAATCTCTGATTACTTCCACCAGCAATGTGTTAACCTTGAAAGGCTTAATTGCCCTCATTAATTGAGAAGAGAATTGTTCTTTATTAATAATGAATTAAGAGTGAAATCCAGCTCAGAGTGACATCGTCATTTGATTACTAGTGATGCCAATGGGATTTTTTTTAAGCATATACAACTATACACAGCATTACCGTAGAAGCGGGTGCTATAACAAAATGTTTTTTATATTCTTGTTTTATTCATTCATTCATTCATTTCTCTCTTTTTCTTGCTTTCCTTTGCTCCCTTTTTTCCTTTCCTTCATTTTTGCAGTCCTTTTAAATGGCACAATTCCAAGAGAAGAGAAATATAAAAGAAATATTATTTAAGACACTCATTAGTGTCATGATTAAATTGGTGCCCCCAACCAATTGTATATTTATCATGCCTGCCGCGCTTGCCTGGGCTATACATATTCATAAGAGTCCAATCTGTTTTCTGTTTGATTTTAGTATTCCTTTTAAATAATGATTTAATCCATTTTCTTCTTTAATGGGCTACAAAAGGGTCACTTTTCTCTAACCCTTTGACAGCCATATTAGTTGTCAGATTACACAGGCTCACTCTTTAATGACACTAACCCAAATTAGACCTTTAAAGTTGATTTATGTTAGACTCAAAGTTTAAACAGAAACTCAAAGATAATGAAGAAAATTTGTGCATGTTAGATGTTAAAATGGATGTTCTCGCTCCTTTCCATCTCTTCATTTACAGCTCTGGCAACAGTAGTGTACATTTTGGGGCAGATCCTGGGATCTTGATCCAGTTACATGTGAAGAGATGGCATCATATTATAAATTTGAAGTAGAGTCAGTCAAGATAGGAGCCAATTTTTAAGGACATTGTTCCGAAATTTGTTCCGACTTTGACTGGGATCTGAAGACCGTGGAATGATGGAGATAACATTACACATTTGATTTGGAATTTATTTTGTGGGAATTATTGTGGGTTTCCTTATTTGTTTCCCCAACTATTTTTGGAGTTGTCCTGCAGATTTCATTTGTTTCCCATTTCAATATGGTGAGAATCTAAGCTGCCAACATTCAGTTATCATGGTTCACCAAGAATCCTGACATGGAGACTTGCCCACCATTACCTTATGGCAGGCATGTCAAACTCACATTGTCACAGCAGCATCATGTGACATATCTGAATTCCCACCCCCTTCGCTAAACCAGGCATGGGCATGGCCAGTGCATGATGCACCCAGCCCACGGGCCAGGACTTTGACAGCCCTGCGTTATGGTGACAAGAGAATACAAATGCTGTTACTTCTGTATCTTCTACATCTATGCCCTAGATCAGTGTTTCTCAACCTTGGCCACTTGAAGATGAGTGGACTTCCTGGCTTTGGAATTCTGGGAGTTAAAGCTGAAATCCACACATTTCTAAAGACCAAGGTTGAGCAACACTGCCCTAGATACTTGATCAGTGTCAATTCAATGTAAACTTATTTAGCTGATATGCAGGACCAGGTTCTAAAGATTTTTAGTCCTTGAACAGTGCGCTGAATATAGACCAACAAACCCATTGCCACCTTAGTTCCAAGTCAGTTTAGTGGCAAATGAAAGTCATTAGTCTCATGATGTTCAGTGGCTTATGCAGGAAATTGGCAGTTTCAGGTGTAAACATCATAAGAAATGTAACAACACAGTTGGCAGCTGAAGATTGAACCGACATCCCACAAGGTAATTTTTCTGTAAAGAAACAAAGAAATTTCTCTGTTAAAAGTTGTCATCTCCAATTATTGGGGTCTGGTCTCTTTTTCCACACTCCCTGTTCTTATTTTCTTTCTTTTACTCAAGAGGGACTTTGGTTTAAGGTAGTTTTGACCTTTATTTGGCTGTGGTAATAAAGTGGTGAACATGTAAAATAACCTCAGGTTTCATGTGTAGTAATTCCTGCATTATCCCAAGTTATCTGCTCCAGGTGATCAAAGTAATAAGGTAGTAATGATTTAACAGCACTGCTTTAAGCATGGGACATATCAGCGTAATTATCAGAGGTATGGTAGAACTGTACAAAACCCTTATTGGTGTTTTATGTATTAAATATCTAGAGATTCTTAAGACTAAGACTTCATTATTTTTCACAGAGTTTGGTAAAAAAAATGTTTATGCAATATAAGATGGTGTACTACTCATAATGCTTGTGTTACAGCTGTTCTTTGAAAATGATAATGCATGAAAAAAAATATAACTGGGCATCAAGAAATTAAGGCATTAAGGAAAAGACAACTTAGTGCCCTCCAGCTGTTTTGGGGGCACAAATACTATTCTTCCTCACCATTGGTTATGATGACTAAAGCTCATAGTATTTTGAAATACTGTATTGGCACCACGTGGTTTCTCCCTGATACATGGTATTGTATATATGCCAGGGAAAAAATTCCAGCCTAAACAACATTTTCATTGTTTAGACCACTGATAGATAGATACTGTATCAAACAGAGAATTGATGCTTTGATCTTACCCCAATGACGGGTTGTTTGCGATACTTAAATACATTTTTAAAAAACCATTGATCTTTGATGCTGAAGTCGATCAAATGGTGCAAACGAGTGTAGGTTAACTGTGCTCCAGCTCTTAACATGACTCAAAGGCCACTGGCCTCCACTGCCTTTCCTCTTTTCCTGGGAAAAGCTTCCATGGAGAAATAAATTGAAGTAATAAGGAAGGGGGAAATAGAACCGTTCTTGTGTCAGGTTTATTGGGTATCTCAGCAGATAAGGTTGCGTTTGTGTGCATTTTAGGGAAATAGAATGCGGGATGAGTTTGGAGGATAATAGATTTCCTTCCCACTTCACTCCAACAAATGGCCAACATATTGGTACCAAGAACAGGAGGAGATAGACTGGCAACCCTCCTGTTATAAATTCTTTGATATCAGACCCTTCATTGGTAGAGGTTTGTGGAGCAAAACCACGAAGCACTCCCTGTAATTTTAAGGTGATGGGTCTAGTCAGATTTGTGCTCTTTATGCTGCATATATTCTGTGCAAGTACAGAAACCATTTTCAAGGTGAGAACACAATCTTGTAGTCGAGGTGTGTATATATATCAAACACAAAGACAAAAGTAGATTTTTTATGTTATTTTCTTTCTGGGGAGATATCTGGGGTATATTTTTTTCTTGACACATTTAAGCCCATTTTCAATCTTATACTACGCTATACTATGTGAAAACAGCCCCAAACAGTGATGTCTGAGGAGTATCACAAATAGAGTACGCAAATCACGTAAATGGAGCTGTTAACTTTATTGAAATCAGCAAATTGAATCAATGAGTAAATTATTAATTCAGTCTGATGCTTTGAAGTCATCTAGCAATTCATTTTGTTGATTGCATCCTACACAATAATTACATTGGATCAAATCTTTTAATTATTACACAAAGCCTTGATAGGAGAGGAACTCAGCTCTGAAACTAGAGGCTGCCAACCTATAGTTAGGGTCTTCTGAGCCCACCCTGAGTTTGGACCAAATGTTACGTGGCCAAGAAATGAAGCATGGAAAGACCACTTAGAGATTCAAACTCATTGACTCTTGCAGGATTGTACAACATACATAGTTTATTTATTTATTAGATTTATATCCCGCCTCTCTTCACCCCTTCCGGGGGAACTAGTCATGGTCTCAGGCCAGAATTCAAAATAAAATATGTTTATATTTGTCTATACTGTTTCTACCCTTAGGCCAAAGACATGAATCTGATCTACTGAATTGAATTCCATTTCTTCTTACTAATATCTAGACCTATTCAGTTGCCCCTTGGACAACTCTTTCACATTTGCTGATATTCCTCTTCAAGAAAAATCTCCACATTTCTTCCAAGCATTGTTTTATGTGAAATTTGCCTGGCAAATCAACTCTGGCTTTAATTGTAGGAAGTAGGCTATATAAATCATTCCTCAAAGTATGCCTTTTATCTGTGAGCAACAGGGAATTATCTGATGTAAGTAATGCATCTCTTTCTTATTTATCTCTAGGCATCAGGCCAATATCTAATCTGAGATACTGTAATCCTCTTTAAAAAGATATAACCAATGGGGAGGGGGGTTCTTCTTTTTCTTGAGTAGAGGTGTTCCTTGAGGGAAATCTGTACTTTATTAATATTAATTAATATGTACTTAGTATTTTTTTTTTCTTTTTTAATCCCCATAAAGGACACTTATTAAAAACCCTGCATGTTTATGTGCATTGTAAATCCAGACAAAAAAGTTCTCACCCAATACAAAGTGCATTTAGATTGAATCTACTAGCAATTGTTATTTCTTTTGTAGTTTTTCAGAATAACAGAATAATAGAGTTGGAAGGGAGCCAAGGGTCTTTTAATCCAACTCCCTACTATTGTTGCTTTGCTTCCTCGGAAAGTCTCACAACTTTATGGAGGCCATATTTATTCATTTGAATTGATTAGCTACCCAACTTCAATGGACACCATACTACCCTGAAAATCACATAATATCAAATGATTCATAAATTCTAAAGGCTAAATTTGACTCTTACAGCTAATATACTTACTAAAGGAACAATTGGCATTTTAATTTGAGGTTCTGAACTTTTACAATAAGAATCATGTGACGTTAAGAGTTTGTGCCCAATTATTCTTACTTGGCTTTACATTTCCATTGTATTTTGTGTTTTATCTATTTAGATTATAAGCTTTTGTTCACGTTTCTAGCTGAAAAGAAGGATTTATGTGCTATCAGTCAACCAATAACCCAAAGAGGAGTTCTTAAAAAAGAGTAACTCAGAAGTTAGAAACTTAATATTGCTTTGGGTTGCTCTTCTTTGAACAATTGTTAACTTCAAGTCTTCCCTACATGGCTATGCTGAATTTATCCTACATTTTTCATTTCCACAGATAACTGTTACTGGCAAAAATGCAAAAAGCTAACCATTGCTAAGATCACCCTAGCTGATGCATAAGATATAAAGGCAATCATGCAGGGAACTATCACAGTATGTGCTGAAAAGAGCTTTGATGAGGTAAAATATAAAATACATAATTATGTGCATAAGTTCACGCCTTTGTTTTAATCCACTTCATCTATTTTAAGTGGAGGAAGAATGAGAGTCACCCTTTTACCTTAATGAGAAGAAAAGTTGTGCATTAGAAGATTAAGAGCTAATCAAAATTCCTTTTCAGCGACACTTGGAACAATAAAGCACACTCACTTCTTTATAATGGGGAAAAAATGATGAGCCAGGGAATAAGATTCCCAGGAGCATCTGGATGTGCATAATCCATCAATAATTGGGCACATGTTTGAGTGATGGTTAATGCCACCTGTGCTATGGCTTACACAAATTTCAGATGTATACAACAATAATTTAATTCTATGCTAATGTGCAGTGCACATTTCAGGGCAGTAGATTTTTCTTTTACCTGTCGTAAAACTTGTGGCTCTTTTAGATCCTTCATTATCATGCACCAATTAATGGCTCCCTCTGGATCTTCAAGGTACCGGCTTTCTAGATATATGCAGAATTTGGCAAGCAGGAAGAAACATAACACTGTATTTTTGTAGGAGTTCCCACTGCTCCATCTTCCCTCTTCTCTTATTTAAAGAAATATAACTTAGACTTTTGAAACTCGCTTTTTATTTATTTGAAGGGATGCACTTTTGTTTTAAGGGGGCCCTGAAAATGGTTTACAAGCACAAATATATCAATAGAACTGATTCAAACCACAAGCTTTCTTTTAGCTTGGAAACTAAGCAGGGTCAGGTTACAGGAATCCTTGTATGAGAGACCACGAAATCCCAGGTTACTAGGTTAAACTGGGAAATTGAAAAGAAAACATCATGGCAGAAATTTGCAACAAATAATTTCCCTTTGGAAATGTCACTGAAGTCATCAGAAGCTGTACATTTTTTTTTATTAATGAAAACTAACAACAACATTGTTAAGATCTTCAGTTTAAAAGCCATTAAATGCCAGGCAGAATGAAAATGTTTCTCCCTCTGCTTAAATGTGACATAGTTTAAAGGTCCTCCTTTACTGCTTTGGGTGAGAACCCCATATCAGAAACAGAATGCTAAAATTAATGTGGGAAGGGCAGAGGACATCAGAGACTATCAAAAGATTATTGCAGCTTGTAATTAATGCTACTGTAGGTGCAAGGAGAACTTTTGAAGGATAGCTGGGTCTGGAAACAAATCAGACATGTATTGAATATATTTTTCACATAACTGGAGATCAAGGTTGTTAAATTTTGCTGGTAGTTTTGCAAAAAGCAAGGGGTTTACATGATTTAAATGTTGATTGATACAAAGTTCCCCTTTTCTACTCTGGCAAATTTTCAGTTCAAAAAGACAACTTTCTAATAGTCTATTTCTTAATGCCAAAAGACATTTTCTAACTTCAGGTCCTTCCTAAAGCACACATCCTGAGCTGTTTTGATGATATTTGAAATTTCCGACGAACCTTTCATGGCTGAGCATAGACTTAAACTTAGATTTCCTGGCCCTAATATTAACCATTATATCATACCAACTGTTCATGAATTTCTGCACAAATTTGTCTCCAAATTACACATTTGAATTCAAATATGCTGAGCAAAGATAGTCCATGGTTATCTGCCAATATGCCACTGCTTAATACAAGATGCAATTCTTTCAATCCATCATTATGGATTTAGTCTTAAATACATTTTTATTAATTCTGAAGTGTCCCAGTATTATAAGTACTATGTTTCTTAGAAAATAAGACCAGGTCCTACTTTCTTTTGACCCCCTCAAAAGTGGCCCATTTTTTTGAGGGGTGTCTTAAGTCCCCCCTCCCCACGCCTCACCTGGCCACCGGGCCGCTTCTTTCCTGCCGAAAAGAGCGAGCGACGTGACCCATGTGCCTCACCTAGCACATTGCTCATTCTGTCTAATGTCTTCTTAAAAGCTTCCAGTGTTGGAGCACCCACCCAACTTCTGAAGGTAAGGCATCCCACTGGTTAATTGTTCTCCCTGGTAGGAAATTTCTTCTTAGTTTTAGGTTGCTTCCCTTTTTGATTAGTTCCCATCCACTGTATCTTGTCTTGTCTTCTGATGCTTTTGCCCCACTTTCCAATTTTACAGTGTTCATTCTGGAGTATACTACCATGTTTCTCCAACAATACGACCCACCCCCAAAAGAAGGTCCACCACTGTTTTGTGTGTATGCAGTGAAATTAACCCCTGCTCCCCAAATTTGGTCCTATTTAAGCATATGGGGGGCTGTTCCCGTTTTCTCATGTCACTTGCAGTGAGGAGACAGGAGGGAAGGGTGAGGGAAACTTGCCGCACTCACCCCATGCACCTCGCCTGTCCATTGGGCCACTTCTTTCCTGCCCAAAACAGTGAATGACACGATATAGGGTTTCCTGCTTGAACAGGGGTTTGGACTAAAAGACCTCCACGTACTTTTCTGACTCTGTTATTCTATTATTCTGTTCAAATGAATTGGAGTTGAATAATTCCACCTCTGCTGCATTCTTTAGAAAGATCAGCATGGGTAACGCAGAAGACAAACGTGTCCCAAGTCTGATTTTTGTGAACCACAATTCTTATATATGAGGACGGAAATAATCTGCAGCTACATTTCTCTGAGTTCTCTAAATTAAAAAAAATCAATTTGCAGTAGAAATTAATTCTATGGAGAATACTCATTTTTAATTGTACCCTGATGGGCCATTCAATTTATCCTTGGTTGCAATTCACTTAGCCAGCTGATTATACTTAAAAAAAACCCTCCTCTGTCCATCTACTTTCCAATGGAAGTGCTAACAATATTAAGGAAGAAGAAAGAAGATGTGAGTATCTGAGATGGAACCTACTATGCAAATGTCATGGTTATAACCTAGATATTATTTTAACATATTTCTTTGTTTAAAATTCTCTGTTGTTTCGATCTAGCAGTTGTTTTGAAATTCTTTGTTTTAAAAGTTCAAGAGTACAATGAAAAGCAAGAGCAGAATGATCATGCTAGCCATTGTAGTGACTTTTAAAAAGTTGAGTTTCAACCCAACTAGTGTAGAGAGAGAGATTTTCAGAAGTCCATTTGTTAAAATTGCAGCACAGGAGAAGAAATCTACATTTCTGGGGTGGAATGGAATGGAAGAGATCTACCTCCATTTTTTTATGTGTATGGAGCAGAGGATGAGTAAACTGACAGACAGATGAGAGCCAGTGTGATGTAGAAATTTAGGTTCTGTATTAGGAGCAGGGAAACTCAAATTTTAATCCTTCTTTAGTCACAGGCTAAAAAATTACCAGCCTGCATTTGGACCTGCATCTTAGTCTAGTCTAAAATAGTCTAGTCTATTCTACAGTTGCTTAGAGCAGAGTATGAATAATACTCACCAGCTGTGGAAAACATTTACAAATCAATTAATTCTTACAGATGCTGGGAACTGTTGTTCAGTCTGTATTTTTAGTGCACTGTTATTTTGCCCTGTTTAATTTTCGGTGCCTATCTTCAGTTATCTTCCGTTTCATCAAAGACTGACATTGATGCTTCAGTTGTTGTTGTTGTTTAAGGCATCCATTCTAGGCCCACTTATTCTTAGTGACAGCCACTTAGGCAGATGGCTAGGAGAAACTGACCTCCTGTCTAGCAACTGAAGAGTGGGAGATAATTCACACTTTTAAGTAACAGGAGTATTGGCATCACACTGGTAACATAAGTGAATTATCATATTGATATTGATTTTGATACTTCTTGATACATTTTTATACAGACTTAATGGATAGCATATGTTAACTTGATATATCTTCTGTTTATCTGTCATTGGCCATATTAGACTTATCTAGGCAGTCATCATACAAGTTCAGTCAATCAATAATAAATAAATATCAACAACTAATAATAATGCAAAAGTTGACGTTCAACGTTCTTCCTTACTTTAAATAGCACTAGCAATAGACTTACACCAGGGCTGTCAAACATCTGGGCCATGAATCAAATGCGTCATGCACTGGCCATGCCCAGTGAAGGTGGAAAAAATCCCAATACATTACATGATGCCCCCGTGACTATGTGAGTTTGACAACCCTGACTTAAACTTATGTATCGCTTCATAGTTTTATAGCATTCTTTACGTAGTTTACAGAGTCAGCATATTCCCCCCAACAATCTGGGTCCCCATTTTACCGATCTTAGAAGGATGGAAGAAGGCTGAGTCAACCTAGAGCTAGTCAGGATCGAACTGCTGGCAGTGAGCAGTGAGTTAACCTGCAATACTGCTTTCTAACCACTGTGCCGCCATGGTACTTGCAAGTACAAAGCAATAATGTTTGTCTTACCTTAATATCATACAATAGATAGCATAACTATCACAGTATACAACCAGGAGATTTGTCAGGACAGAATTAATATATGTAACCTAGGAATAGGACTTGTTATATTTCCAAAAAATTTTCTACACACATTATCAAACCCAGCATTTCCATTCAAAGAAATGTTAATTTTCTACCAATACCTGTTTCTACATTTCAGCGTTAGTAGTATTTAATGATTGATTTGTCTACATTTATCAGTCTCACCTTCTGTAGGAATTAAATTGAATAGTCATTCAACAAATGCCTTTGTCAGATACCTGTACAACTCAGTTGGTCAGATACAAAGTAGGGATTTCCAGAGGCAATAAATTCATGTTTGGCTCCCCTCCCCTTCTCAATTTCTGCTTGAGCCTAGCGATGAGAAGATTAAACTACAGAAAAAGCAGACATAATAGGGTAGTGAAAATTTTCCAACAAGAATCACCTCACTTTTTCAATACCGCTTCTTTCATTCATTTTTCAATGTAGGCTGGCTCCAAAATTGGAAACAATTGCTGCTGGCAGTAAAATAGCAACAGCAACAACGTCCATTGCCAATTATGATGACACTGTCACATAAATGCCATCCCCACATATGTGTACCTTGACTATAGCACTGAGATATTAGTAACATGGAGGAATCATGCTTGAGTCTTCAGTTGCTTCTCTCGCCCTGCATGCAAGTGCTCCACAAGGAATTAAGCTATTTAGTGAAGGAAGCTCTGAACAAGGAAACAGATGGGCACCCAGTAGCTTAGCCTGGACTGGCTTTTAATAAATGGATACTTGTGGTGAGAAATTTTACAGCTCTCTATATTGTATGAATATGTCCAAAGATTATAGCGAGATCCCCTTGATTGGGGAAGAGAGCCGGGGTATAAATCAAATAAATAAAAATAAAATTATGACTATTGGGAGTAGCAAAAATTGGAGGGTCACTAGTTCCCCAACCATAATTTTATTTATGAAATGGCAAGACATATATCATATAATCATTTCTGGGAATGGTGGCATCTCAGTTATATCACAGCAGTACAACAGATGCTGATGTTACAACAAAGCTTTGCTAAGGTGGAAAGATTGAAATGCTATTTTTGTAAAGGTTACTGCCGTGGGTAAGGGCTATGATGGTTGGATTGCAAAACCACAGGTGATAAAGAGAAGGCAACAAACATTTAGAAGGCTCTATATCTCTTTGCCCTCATTCATATTTTTGCAGTCCAGATGAAGTAGTCCTATGTATTAAGAATCCAGACATGTTGGCTTGTAAATCATGGTTAAAATCAAAGTATACAGGGTGTTTCTCCAATACAAAAGTATATACATTATGTGGTTCAGGACTGAACTGTGGAGTCTTTAGTGCTTTCTGACATTGGTTGTCTGCTTGCAGATGTTTCATTACCCAGAGCAAGTAAAATGTACGACTTGCTCCCTATTTATATGCAGTGGCTTGTCCTGCCAGTGTTGGTGAGGGCATTGTTTTCTCCTTGGTAATGTGTTCTTTAGGGTACTGTTAAATTGTTTGTTTGGTGTTAATCCCTGCTTATCTGGGTATTGACTGCTACAGAGAATGTGCTCTATTTTTCTTCTTTTTAGCTTTTTATTCTCTCTCCTGAATGTTATATAAGTATGGTTTATCCCTTAGAACCGTGGGTGCTTTGTCTAAACACCAGGAATTTTCGAGTGCTTTTCGACGTAGCTTGATCTAGGATGCTCACAGTTTCCCAGGTGAAACTGTGTGGCTGAATCTGTCCAAGTGTGGTGAGATTAAACAATTTTCATCATGTGGTTTCTTTAACAAGCCATTGTTTATTCCAACTGGGGGAGTTAATCTACAACTGTATTGAAAATTTTGACCAAGAATATTGAACAAGAATAATCAGACCTGAATAAATTGTGCGGTATTGATGGACTAGCTCGACGGTGGCTGGTTCTCAGTTCCTTTATTCCCTTCTTCAATTATTATTCAGTGCAAATGTAACAAGTTCACGGTGTCTCCTATCATAAAACCTGTGGCTAGAACAATATACATTACTGGGGGCGGGGG